>PVHX01008689.1:17195-38320 GCA_004024805.1 Geosciurus inauris
CCACCACACCCCCAGACCCACCACACCCCACCACACCCCCAGACCCACCACACCCCACCACACCCCGGCCCCACCTCCTCCAGCCCGTCCTTCCTGCCTTCAGGTCCCACCCAGCTAACCTCCCTCAGGCATACTTCACTGGTTGGGCTGCGGCTCTCACAACCAGTCACGTCACCTGTGAACCTTCTTGCATCATCTCCCACGTGGGCGTCTGGGGGCACCTCAGATCTAAACCACAGCAACGGCTCATGAAAATCCCTAGAAATCTTTAGCGCGTCCCCTCTGGAGATGCTGACTTCTCTGTGGGGGACAGGGCGAGCACATCAGCCAGGCCTCGGGAGTGGCCAAGCCACTTCTCCCAGGAACGATTCCTGAGCTGGACAGGAGTGCAGGAGACAGGAGGAGGAAGGAGTGCTGAAGAAAGACCCCCCAGGGCCAAGGCACTGGGCGTGATGGGGGGGAGACAAGGCAAGCAGCTGCTCCTGGTGCCCAGTGTGGGTCGGACCCCTCGGAGCTGACGGGAGACTGATGGGACCCCACCACGCACGTGCTCAGCACACCTCTCAGAACACCAGGATGGGTGAGTCCAAACGTCCCTAAAGTGACACCAGGAAAGCCAGTCAAGGTGCTCCTGCAGGAGTCCACAGGGAAAGGAAGGGGCTGGGAGATGCCGCCCTTGTCTTCAGGTTGCGGCCTGAGCAGCCAGCGGAACGCGGGTCCCTTCTCTAGCCTGTTGAGCCTCAGAGAGCCACTGGGGAGAGGTGAGGATGCCACTGGCAGAGGCTGTGTCTAGACATCTAAAGGACACCCCAGGGCAAAGACCCATCCAGGGGTGATGAGTTGATAGAGTTTTTAAAAAAGTATACATATTTATTCTAATAGGTACACATAACAGCAGAATGCATTTTGATTCACTGTACATAACTGGATCACAACTTTCCATTTCTCTGACTGTACACAATGTAGAGTCACACCATATGTGCCATCACACATGTACCTAGGGCATTGTTCTGGGAACAAATTTTTGCCACATGCACACCAGGATATATAAAGAACCCAAAAAACTTAACACCAAAAAAATCCCCAAACAACTCAATCAATAAATGGGCCAAGGAGCTGAACAGACACTTCTCAGAAGATATACAATCCATCAACAGACATGAAAAAATGTTCAACATCTCTAGCCATTAGAGAAATGCCAATCAAAACTACCCTTAAGATTTCATCTCACGCCAGTCAGAATGGCAGCTATCAAGAATACAAACAAGTGTTGGCGAGGATGTGGGGAAAAGGCACACTCATACATTGCTGATGGGAATGCAAATTGATGCAACCAATCTGGAAAGCAGTGTGGAGATTCCTTAGAAAACCTGGACTGGAACCACCATTTGACCCAGCCATCCCACTCCTCAGTCTCTACCCAAAGGACTTAAAAACAGCATACTGCAGTGACGCAGCCACTTCAATGTTTACAGCAGCTCAATTCACAATAGCTAAACTGTGGAACCAACCTAGATGCCCTTCAATAGACGAATGGATAAAGAAACTGTAGTATCTATACACAATGGAATATTACTCAGCATCAAAAAAGAATAAAATTATGGCATCTGCAGGTAAATGGATGGAATTGGAGAACATCATGCTAAGTGAAGTAAGCCAATCCCCCAAAACTGAAAGCCAATGTTCTCTCTGAAAAGTGGATGCTGATCCATAATGGTGGAGGGGGCAGGGGAAGAATGGAGGAACTCTGGTCAAAGGGGAGGGAAGGGAAAGCTGAAATCACACTCAAATCAGGAGGAAGGTGATTTATTTGTGATACATAAAATTAGAAAACAGTCACCATTTACGGATGAAATCTTCATTTACTGAGAAAACGAAATCAACTAAACGACCTCTTAAAGATTCCCTCGGGGTGTGGCCAGGACTCCAGGACTCCCACCCCTGAACGCGGTCCCCTCGGCTGCCCTTCCTCCTGGATCGTGAAGGGTGTGTGGTGCTGTGGGCAGTCCCTCCAGAATCAGGGCACTCAGCGTCGGCTCTGAGTCGCTCCCAGGACATTGTGCTGGTGCTGAACTAGAGGAGCCTTAAGAAGCAGGGCACACGGCAGCGGAGAGCAGTGTCCTGCTGCCAGGGCGTCCCTGCAGCCATGTGGCCTCTTGTCCCCTTGATGCTCCCAGGAGGGAGAACAAGTCAAGTCCCCACGTGAAGAAATCAGCGGTCTCATTCGTGCAGGGAATGGTCACCCTTCATCCAGGGAAGAGCCTCCAACAGAAGAGCCTCCTGTGTTACCACCCTGCTGGGAGACTGAAGGCACTGACCACCCAGCAGCATGGAGGGAGCTAGGATGGGGTGACAGAGTGACAGGTGCAAACAGGCACGGACACCTGCCACTCCCACCCCACTGCGGTGCTGTGGAGTGGCCGGGGGAGGCCCCATGTGCTGCTCAGGTGGACGATGGTATCACAGTTCCCGCGCTTGCTCTGATTGACAGACTGGTCGCTCAGTCCTGCACAGTCCCTTGGCAGGAATACCTCGCAGGGTGGTGGCAGCTGTCCTAGAACGAGGTGGTCGTGGAAAAGCACACTCAAGTCTTTATTTTCATAATTGAAGATCTTATTGATAATGATCTCATCTGCTGATTTTGGAGAATCCTACTAGACTGTGTTACAATACTGCACTTTGAACACCTTACCATGGATATTTCTTGAATGCATGAATAGTTGTACTGATAACTTTCCTACATATTAGCATAATAGTAACAATGAGAGAAAAGCATTCAAAATGGGCTAAGAGTATTCAAAGCCATTGCCTTCCAAAGGCTTGGAATAATTGTCAAGATTTTTTAAATGGTCAGAAGATTACTAAGGAAAAGCAAAGACAGAGTTTTGGCCTTGTGTAGTCCTCAAGCCATTGACTGAAATCTGACATCCTGGCTGAGGACTTGAAGGTGGCCTTCTAGGGTAAGGACTATGGTTTCCAAGACAGTACAAGAATAAGTTCAGTAATCAGGCAGGAAAATGCACACTGCATACACACACTGCTATTCTGATGTCTCTAAGAGGTGGACCAGAGATTGCAAATTCAGTCTCTCAATTTAGAATAAATTAACAAAAAGATTCACGTTTCAGCCAAACAAATCATTGTATGAAACTAATTGTTAACAGATGTCATTAGCTGAAAAAGAAAAAGAAAGAAAGAAAAAAGTATGACTAGATTTGGTGAGAATCTAAGCAGGAAAATTACAGCCCAATTAGACACAGACCCTAGAAGGTGCATGTTGAAAACCCTGAGGAGCAGTTGGTGTGGCCCTCCCAGCAGCTCTGCCCCTCGCACGAACGCCCCGTAACCAAGTCCTGAGTCCTCAGAGTGGGCACGAGGACCTGGACTGCTCGGCATTCAGAGTGGTCACCAGGAACATGCTCGACCAGTCTCCTCCACCGCAGCCAGGAATTCTGCAGAATTGCTCTGTCTCAAAAGGCTGCTCTATGTTGTACCAACTTGAATTCACTGAAAATCTCAATAATTTCCAGGTGTGTCAGAGGCTCTTAAATGTCATCATCCAGATCCCATAAAACGTATCAAATCTCCTTAGCCAGGAATTTATTCCATCAATAAAATCAGGGGAGGATGGAGGCCAGTACTTGGTCCGGACAGAACAAACATGCCATGCCAGACCCAGTTTAAATAGGCCGCGAGGGAATGAGGCTGCCCCACTGGCTTCCAGGCCCCCAGCAGCTGTACCTGGACGACCAGGGCCCTGCAGGCCCACAGGCCGGTTCCAGATCCTCGCCCGCGCTTCCTTGCTGATGTGTAACACCGTCAGGGCTGTGTTCAGGTTAGTTACTGGTTTTTATTAGCACATGTTAATGGCATATGTTGATGAGCCTCAGTGATGGTCCTCGGCCTACGCGGCAGGCGCTGCCTTGAAGTGCCTCCCGAGGTGGTTCCCGCTTGTAGCTCCTGATGAGTACGCATGCACGTGGGCGTGGCGCTTGCTGCTCCCACGTGTGTCTGTACCCCTTTACTAACTCGTGAACTGCTCGAAGGTCGGACCTCAGCCATTGCAGATTTGCCTTTGAGAGGTGCAGTTTGGTCTCCTCTCCTGCACAGCCTCGCCCCCTCCTGTCCTCCTCAGCCACGCTTCTCACCCGAGGCGCCCTCCCTGAACCTCCAGGGCGCAGGCTGCAGAACAACCCAGAGAGGCTGCAAGTTGCCTTTGCGGCAGCCCAGCCCCTTCTGTTCCCTGTTCTCCCCTCCCAGACCACACCTGCCAAACAGAGTAGGTTAGTTCCCAGTCTGAGTAACAAAATGTATTCATGAGCCTCCTGACGTTTAGCTTATTTATTTAAAACATAATAACTATGTAATTTTATGACTGGCTTTAATCAACTCTAAGAAATTATCTAAAACTCAGAAAAATACTGCCTCTCCTACTTTTTTCCACATTTTCATTGTTGTAGGATTGATATTGTAAGTTTTCCCAGCATGCTTCGAGCAAAAACCTCAAATATAAAGGCCATGTACTTGAAGCCCTTTACCGTTTGCGTCCTCCTGACATAACAGGCACAAGATGGCGGAAATGCAATCTTGCCTGCAAAAGAGTGGCAGGTTGTAAATGTTGCTTCTTCAGTAGGACGTTCAAATGGAGATGTTTTCTAAGTGATCTATGTAAAACCTTTGGACTTTTTATCCTGACTGTTGTCCGTCATTTTGTGCTAGGTTGCTCTGCACATCATGAATCGCGGAGGAGATGCCTGTCTGCTGGTCCTAAGTGTTGTGAAGAGCCATGATCTCCAAGTGCCAACTCGTGCTGTCAAAGCCCGCCAGGAAAGCAGCATCACGGCCCCAGCCTTCTGGCGCACTGCCGATGCCGCCTGGTGTCTCGCTGGCTGCCCTTGCTCTCATCGGTCTTGCCGTACAATTCTGTGGTGCTGCACACTCTCACACAAGAACCACACTACGACCCCAACACCGCGTCGTTCTCCGATGACCCTTCATGCTCTCGATTTCCCTTCCTTCCACACAGCAGTAAAAGCTTCTCTCAGCTTTGACGGTGGGCACAGCTCAGCGGGCATGCGGTAGTCCCCCACCAGCTGATTTGCTAGTGACTCACTGTGGAGAAGCAAGCATAAAGGAGGAGAGAATGAGCCAGGGCCCTGCTCAGCATCCCGTGTGGGGGAGGCGCTCCCGCCACGCTGCAGCTCCTGGAGTCCCCGTGTCAGGAGCGACTCGGGGCTTCCTGGGAATTCAGCGAGCCTCAGAAAGGTGAAGACGCCCGCTCAAGGCTGGGGGCCTAGTGACTATTGGAGAAGGATCCAAGGCCTAGTGACATCACCCAGAGCCACCAAAAGCTCCACCACGTGTCCTGAGCTGCCGAGGACAGCCGCCTTCCCACTGCCTGAACAGGTTAACTCAGTGACGTCCAGGTCCTTTCCCCATCGTCCTACCAAGGAAAGCAAAGTCCAAAATAACTCAGGCCGCTTTCTATGATGCCACGTGTAGCACGGGTGGCAGCTTGCCAAGGAATCTCAAGGGGCGGTCTGCTCTGGATGTGGCCACAGTCCTGTGGGTCAGGTCGTGCGTGGATGCAGCAGGTGAAACTGGACCGCGTCCTCTAGTCCTGCAGAAATGCACTTTCCCTCGTTTGCATTTCACCCAGCGGACGGCGGGTTTGCAAACCAGTGGAAGCCGAGAAAGCCTTCATCTCCACCCTTCCTTCCTCCCATCTCACGGCAGCTATAGGTCCTCAAAGGTACCAAAGACCACACGTCGGTTTTGAAAGTCCATCTTACATGTCGATAGACTTCTTCAACTTCTTAGTACAGTCGGCAGTACTAATATTAATCATGGAAAGATGATCAAATTCAGAGTATCAGAATATGCACTGGAAGATTAGAAGATAAGAGTATGATAAGGGAAACTATAAGTGATAGATTCTTTATGGAATCACAGGACCCGAGTGTGAAAAGCAGCCTTAGATATGGCTCAGTTCACTCCTTCCTTTCGTAAATGAAGAGATAAAATGACTAAGACAATTTCAAACACATTCAGAAAAAATATGATTTAAAAAATAAACTATAATTTTTGACTTCTTATTGGCGCATTATAGTTGGACACAGCAGAGGGGTTCCTTTTCACACATGCACAGTGCACAGGACTACCAGAGGTTTTTGGAACATCTGGTAAGCTGAATCAAGCTTTGAGACCTGACTTCAACTTCTGGAAAACCTGCAGAGCTGACGGAGATTTCATGGCTTCGATTCGTGAAGATCAAGAGATGACAGGGGACTGGAAGGTCCTGAGGCACGGCGTCCCCTCTAGAGGAACTCTCCCAGCCGGGAAGGACTCTGCTGTCCACTCTTCCTGCAGATGAGCGCAGCCCTAGCTTTCCCTTGGGCTCCAGGTGCCCTGGCAGGTCTGGCTCACACTCGGCGCCTGGGGCTTGGAAGAGGGGCAGGTGGATGTGCACCCTGTTTAAGCTGCTGCTTCACCAAAGTCTAGGTCCTGACTAGCGATAAGGCCTTCCCCTCCTCTCCTCACGCAGCGATTCTTCCTTCACACCCGAAATCACTTCCATGAGACACTGATTGAAAACTAGTCATTTTTAAAATTCTTTAGCCCCCCAAATTACGGGCCGACGGTTTGGCCTTGCTGACCTAGGAGTCAAGAACCCCTGAGTAGGCTGCAGGCTGGGAAGACAACCAACGGTCAAACAATCTGGGCTTAATCTCACAGTTCTTCCAAGTGTGCAGATCTTCCAGTGCGAGAAAATAGCATTACTTAATAGAATTTTAAGCTATTAAGCTTTATTTTTATTCCAAATTCTGATATCTGAGTCAGATGGCTGAGTGTAGAAAAGAAATGAAAGGCGGGTTTTCTGTGTTCTTTATTAAAGAATGGGCATGTATTTCATTTCATATAAATCCACCCGTCTTTCAGAATCAGTGCCTATTGGGATATGTCTTAAATCAATGCCACATTTGCCCTTTTGCCACCAAAATGAATACAGCAGTCATGACATCACTTTCCAGAAGGGGAAAGCAGCTTCATGTTCAGTAGTACATGCTGGAAACTCGTCTGTGATTCTTTGTCCCTGGAAGCAGGGACAGGATCACTCTTGCAGATTGCTCTGGGGTGTGCCACTCCTCTGGGACAGAACCCTCCAGAACTCTGCTCTGCCCTGCTGGTCCTTTCATGGGTCCCTTTGATGTAGCCTGGTTTCACAACTGGGCTTGGGTTTCTTTGCTGTTTGGAGGTTCTGGCTAACTTCCTGGTTGCTCCCCAAGTGCTTGCTGCTCGGGGCTGTGTCTCCTCTCTAAGGACAAGGACGCTTGCGGTAGAGGAGAAGCAGCCCACCTCAGCGGCCCATGGGAGCACGCGGTGGACGGGACCAAGCCCTTGTCAGTTTCCTGACGCCCCCATCACACGAACATTTTTCATTTTCAGATGAATTTTTCCTTTAAACAAGAAAACAATGTTGCTATGTCTTAAGAGCATCCTCATGGTGTAAGTCTGTGGTCCTGCGTGGCTGCATTGTTAATACATAACACATGGCTTTCTTCCCTCTGGTGGCTGGTGAGGGCAAGACTGGGGACT
Source organism: Geosciurus inauris (assembly GCA_004024805.1). Lineage (NCBI taxonomy): Eukaryota > Metazoa > Chordata > Mammalia > Rodentia > Sciuridae > Geosciurus > Geosciurus inauris. Next base: position 24,792 of record PVHX01008689.1, read on the forward strand.
CTGGATGTAACCCAGTAGTCCCAGTGCAATGGCTACACATGGCATGTGCCCTCTACGGCTGCGCCCTGTCCTGGCTCGGCCGATTCCTTACTGTAGAAAGCAAGGGTGTTCCGGCCTCATTTTAACTAGGAGATAAAAAGCTCACGGTACTGCAGTTTGAATTGAAAAGTGTCCCCTTCTGGATTCCTGAGCTGGCGTGAAGTCCGCTAACTGCTACTGGAACCTGTGGTATCTTGACAGCCGTGTGTTGAACCTGCACTGCCGGGGCTGACGGATCTCTTCCACGGCAGGAAAAGCCGCAGCCTGGGAAGGCGGTGCTGTGTCCCCACCCAGCAGCAGGTTCTCTGTCCGTCTTCCTCCCAGGGAGATGCTGAGCTCTCGGCCGTGTAGAGGGAGGCAGGGTGTGTTTCACCTGCACCCAGACGGGGCTCGCCTTCCTCCACACCTGGACAGGGAGTCCCCGCTGGATGCTGTCCCCACCATGAAAAGCCCCTCTGCGGGCCACCAGCCTTCTCTTCTCACTACAGCTTCCTGCCCTGCCCCTGACTCATGGCTGCCGCTCTGGTCCCACCTCGTGCCATCTCCAGGTCCTTCCCCTCCTCCCCACCAGCCAGCACTCCCCTGTCTTGGCTCCCTGCATTTGGGCTTTTAGCATGTGGCCTATTCCTGCTCCCGGCTCTGGGTCTAGAGCTGCGTCGTCCAGCATGGTGGTTGCTAAGAACACGTGGGGCTGGAAAGTGGTAACTAATTTATTTTAAGGTCACTAATTAAATAGCCACTCATCCTGTATGGCTTCTGTAGCTAGAAAGCAGACTCTTATTTATTTATTTATTTTTGGTACAGGGGATTGAGCTCAGGGCCACTCGACCACTGAGCCACATCCCCAGCCCTATTTTGTGTTTTATGTAGAGACAGGGTCTCACTGAGTTGCTTAGCACCTGCCGTTGCTGAGGCTGGCTTTGAGCTCACGATCCTCCTGTCTCAGCCTCCCTAAGTGCTGGGATGACAGGGGTGCACCACCGCGCTCAGCAACAGCAGACTCTTAAAGAATAAAATCCTGTGGTTGAAAAACAAGGTGATTAAAATAAAGAAGATGTTTGGATGCCAGAACTCTTTTTTATACATGGGATGATCGAAAATGATGGAGTCTCTGTCCTGGAACGTTTTGGAAGAAAATAAACAACCCTCAGGCGAAGAGTCCCACCTGCTCTGTTCAGTGGAGCTGACTCAAGGGGACTAAAGGCTGTCCAGACAGGTCCCCAGCACACTGGTTGCACTTACAGGTCCCCCGCTACGGCGTGGCGTCTCCATTTCTGGGAGGTCTGCGCACCCTGTGTCTCGAGTCCCTGGCTGTGTGAGGTGTATGCCGTCACCGCAGCCTCCTCATCTGCTTGCAGTGTGTCCCCTTGACATCAGTTGCAGTCAGGCTGATCTTGCCTGCGAACAGCTTGGTGTGAACCCAGACTAAAAACACTCTACTGACCCGGAGTGTGTGGAAACCTGTGTCCAGACGAGTCCGGCTCGACGGGAGGTTCTTCACTGCCAGCTCGAGGGAAAGATCCAAGTGCAGCCCAGGTGAGACCTGAGTGGATGCCCGGGTGAGTTCTCTGAAAGCCGTCTGCGCGCCCCAAGGGATGACGTAAGTGACCCGGTGACAGTCACACACGATTTCACATGCAGCACTACCTGTTACTTCAAGACACTTTGACCACCAGTGACACAGCAGGGTGAGCCCCAGCCGCCCAGCCCAGCAGCCGAGGAGGGACTGGCAGCCTGGTGCAGCCCTGGCTCCCTGGCCTTCACACCTTGCTTCTCGGGCCACAGGCCACTTGGAGCAGACAGGTGGTCATCCTGTGCAGGGCAGTGGTGGGCTGCAGGTCCTCCGGGGTCACCCGCCATTCTGAGGAAGGAAGCCACAAATCCATGCGAGTACCACGTGCTGCCAAAAGATGATTCAGCTGGGCACACCCATCATCCCAGGAGGACCGTGAGCTCAAAGCCAGCCTCAGCAACTTAGCAAGGCCCCAAGCAACTTAGAGAGACCCCATCTCTAAATGAAAACTAAAAAGTGCTGAGGACACGGCCCAGAGGGTCGGCACCCCTGAGGACGCGGCCCACAGGGTTGGCGCCCCTGAGGATGTGGCTCAGTGGGTCAGCGCCCCTGAGGACGCGGCTCAGAGGGTCAGCGCCCTTGTGCCAAGCAAAAACAAAAGGAGAAAGACTACATGAATCACTGTACGCAAATTCAAACTGTTTGAAAATGCAGAAGTCTATTGTGTAAAGAAATATGCATTGTGGCATGTTAGGGATGAGTGGTCTTCTGTCACTTAGACTTGAGGACACCACAATGCCACTGTCCCCAATCCTAGTAGCCTATGAAGGGTCCCCCAGTGGCCTACTCAGTTCACCTGGAGAACCAGGCAGGAGGCCGTCTGGGCCCTTATGGGCCGCAAGCAGACAGCAGCAGGCCCGCTGGGCACTGCCTCCCTCAGAAGGCCTCCCGTACACTCACAGTAAAGGCACGTTTAAGAAACTCGGTGGAAACTAACAGATACCAGCAACCCCAAAAGAAAGAACGGAAGTTCAAACGTAAATAGGCTGAGGAGGAGGAATGCGATGCAGGGACAGAAGGCAGCCCTGCTCACGGAGCCCTGGTGCGGCCCGGCCGCTGTTGGAGCGCCCCCCAACTTTACTTCTTCACCCCAAATGATGATAATATTTATCTTATTGTAAAGGTTGAAGGATTAAATGAGGCATGTATGTGAAGTTTTCGACACAGTTACGAGACCAAAGATCAAGACATGACATTTTTGAGTTGAAAGGATGAGACTGAAGGGCAGTGTGTTAAAACAATACTACCAGGCAAAGCCCCGTGTGGGGAGAACACAGCCAGGTTCCTGCATCCGCTGTGCAGCAAGCGGGTCCCCGTTCCCCATGCTGGGCCCGCGGAGAGGAGCGCCAGGCACAGTCTCGGCTCTAGCTCCCCAGGCTGCCTCCAGCTTAGTCTGCACTGAGGAATGAGGAGCAGAGGCCCTGCACTGCGTCTGGGCTTCACAGGACCCCTGGACCTTGGCTTAGGTCAGGGCTGAGCACCCTCGCACAACCCCCACACAACCCCCCACACAGCCCACACCCAGTCCACACCCAGCCCACACACATGACCCCTCACACACACCTCCATACAACCCATAAACAACCCCCCACACCACCCCCACACCCCCCCACATCCCACCCCACACAACCTTCCCACAGGCCACACCCCCGCACAGCCCATCCCCTGAACGTCCCAGCTAAGGCTGATGAGATTGCGCCCTGGCCCCAGCTCCCATGTGCCCAGGTCTGCACAACCTTTGAACCTCAGCTGGGAGGGTCGAGTTCCCAGAGAAGCAAAGAGCAGATGCTGTGCTTTTTCTCAAAAGTTACACCCATCTCGTTCCTCAAGGAAAAGCACCGCGGTGCCCAGTGGCTCAAGCTTGTAATCCCAGCACTTAGGGAGGCTGAGACAGGAGAATCGCAAGTTCAAAGCCAGCCTCAGCAATGGCGAGGTGCTAAGTAACTCAGTGAGACCCTGTCTCTACATAAAACACAAAATAGGGCTGGGGATGTGGCTCAGTGGTTGAGTGCCCCTGAGTTCAATCCCTGATAAAGGAAGGAAGGGAGGGAGGGAGGAAGACACCGTGTGTCTGGCAGAGGAGAATCTCTAGCTGACAGCAGACCTCCCAGGCTTCCGGGACCTCCCAAACCTCCCGGACCTCCTGAGACAAAGGACCTGAGTGGAACCCAAGCCGACTTTGAAGTCTATGAATCATTTAAGGTCTTCACAAGCCTGCCTCCCTCTGTTATCTAAAACATCCGTATATTTTACCACAGAGACAAGAAAAATGGACTTTTGGCTTCTTGAATGTTGGTTGCTAAGTCCTTCCTTAATGTAGAGAAAGGACTTGGGGGCTCTACAGCGTGCTGGCCACAGGTGGAGGCGGAGGCCCAAAGCGCCTCTCCACTGTCAAGGGCAGAGTGCTTTGTGCCAGGAAGTCCCAGTGTCAGCGGCTCTGTCTCCGACGCCACTATTTCTCCAAAGGAACGTTTCCCAGGTCCCCTGCTTCAGATGCCCCTCGTCCTGGGAGTGCACCCCTTCCTGCACCCCTCGTGGGCCCCTCGCCCTGTGCCTTGGGAGTGCACCCCTTCCTGTGCCCCTCATGGGCCCCCACGGTGGGCGATGGGAGTGCACAGGCTGTACAGCCTGGTCAGGCTGTGGTGCCGCCTGGTGCTCCTGTGGCCTTCCCCAGACTGGGGTGCGGGATCTCCACTGCTCAGAGGAGGGCCTTTGGCACAGAAAAGGGAGGGATGGGAAGACTTTGCCTTCCAGTCTCAAGAAAATGGGTGAAAGCATCTGGCGGGTCTGAAAGGGTTTCCCCTCTCGGGGACGTGGACGAGCTGGTGGGCAGGTATCAGGGTGAGAGGTTCAGTGCTGACGAGCGCCTCCACAGGCCCCTCCAGCTGCCCTCCAGCCACAAGTCCACGGGAACACTGCAGAGGTTTGCAGATATAGAATCAGATGGTTCTGTGTGCTTTCCCTTCCTAGATGGGACTCCAGAACCCTCAGGTTCTCCAACCTCCCAGGCACTGGCGGACGCAGGGGCAGCCTGGGGGAAATGGCTGAAGCTGTATCCAGCACTGAGACCACCTGCGTGTGTCAGGGCAGGGCGGTGGGAAGAGCTCTGCTGCTGACCTGAGGCCCAGGCCAGAACTGGAGGCTGGGGAGGGCCACTCCCAAGAGCACCAGAGAGAACAAACATCCAGTGTCCTGGGAAGTTCACATAATGATCAGCTGTAACAAACTGGAGCCCTTGTCCTCTGAACCCAGACTTGATTGTCTGCCCACCCCCACGGGACACAGCGATGCTGTGGCTTTAGGGAGAAAACAACGCTCTTAATTTAAAGGTTGCTTTATTTGAAGTCGCATCCAGAAATGTGGCATTTGGAAACTGAAGACATGATCCCGAGATGAAGGGCCAGAGAGAGATGACATGGTTTTGGTCTTGGTAACAGGAGACTGTGGTAGAGGAAAATAGAGGATGGCAAGGAGAGACGAGCCAGGACGGGGACTGGTGGGATCTGCTTGTGGCAGCCGCAGGGAAAGGGAAGCAAGGGAGGGAGAAGGGAGGACTGGGGGAGCCTCCCCAGCATTTCTAGAAGTCTGTGTCTCCCACTTTCAACCATGAAGTCCAGGGCCAGTGGCCACAATCCTGCAGGCCTCCTGTCAGAAGGCAGCACTACCTGTGAGCAGTTGACTCCCAGGAAGGAGTCGCCTCCCACCAAGGCCCGCGGCTCCTCCAGGTGCACAATTCCCGCAGACCCTGCTGGCCATTCTCCTAGCAGCCTAGGAAGAGTTGCAGAAGGAAGTCGGAGTCGGAAGTGCTCTAGAATCAAAATACAGCACCCAGGGATGAGCAGGTATGAAATCACCTCTACACTAAGGCATGCAGGAAACTTTCCAAGAAGGAGGAGACAGTCTCGGAAGAGGGCTGAGCTTCCTAGAGGAACACAAACACCTAGACATGCTCCAGTAGCTCCAAACCCCTTACCTAGAAAACAAAATTCAAAAATCAAAGGTATTTCCTGTGTTGCTCCAGAATTTTCTTGAAATTTTTCTAATTAATGTAGTTTAGCAAAAAAATTTTAAAAATCAGAACGATATGCAATTCCTTTAGAATAAATGTTCATCAAAAGTATTGGCTGCCCAGAAAAATAAGTTAACATAATGGGAGAATATGCATGGTACAGTTTGATGCCAGAGTGATGTCTCATTATCCCTCACCTTGGACATCAGGAATTCTTCATTAGATGATAACGCAAAATCAGCGTATTTGACAATGTATTAGTACATGGGTGGCTTGGGGCTCGGCCTTGGAGCCGAGAGCAGCGGTCAGACACTGAGGGAGCTGAGCTAATTGCAAGCATCACGCACAATTACCAACTTTGCCTTGGCCTGCTCATCACTAGAACAGGAACAAGAAAGACCTTATTTTGCTGGAATTCGTGTAAAACACTTAAAATTGTGCCCGAGACACAGCAAGCCAGCATTCCGTATGCTTTTGCTCTTATTATGTATACCATATGGCTTTATTAATTATAGCTCCGTGAGGTTATCAAGAATGCAAAGAGCAGTATAACCTCCAGTGGATTTGGTGAAAACATCCAGAGATCATTTCCCTTCACTGTGATCTGTTTTGTAAGTTACCCTCCATATGCTTTAGGACGACTGCTTTTGCATAAATGTGAGAAATCACCCTGGGCGCTGTGATCGTAAAGGAGAAAGGGCGAGACTGGACTATGACACACATAACGTGCAGCGACTTGGGATAAACGTCTCTAGAGTTCTCTTTCAAATTGAACGTCTCCCTGGGAAAACCAAGTGAACCTGGACCTTTAACGAGGTCGCACATTTCCCATGTGTCCATGTGCAAGCCTTACAACACAAATGTAGGCCGAATTGGACGTAAGTTAAATGATCCTGTTGTGGGTTGAGGTGGAGACAGATTGCAGTCACGGAGCACAGCTGGTGCAGGCACGCGATCTGCCTGGAGAGGGACACGGGGCCAGGGAGGGACACGGGGCCGGGGAGGGACACAGGGCTGGGGAGGCCAGGCCCGCAGCAGTCTTCAGCATCACACAGCTCTCGTTCTGGAAGCAATACACCAATCTGCAAATAATCTACATTCTTTTTCAGTTCTTGGAATTTGGACAACTTCAATTTTCTAGCTCTGACAAAGATTGCTTTCCTATGGAGCTCATTACTGAAAAGTTTTTACTTTCTTCTGATTCTTCTTCTGAAAATTCCTACCTGTTCTATACATGGATAGATGATGCAGATATGGATGAACAAATCACTGATTTGGGGATCTGCTAGCATTAGCTTTTCATTTCTTTCTAGCCTAAACAAAATGTTTAAAAATACTCCTGTCACAGATTCAAAATAGAAATTGTCTTGTAAATTAGCAAGGAAAAAGTATAAGTTAATAGTTTAGTCTTCTGAAACTCAGTGTAGGCTTTTCACTACACACTTGACTAAAATCACACAACAGCCTGTTCTCCCCTTGCGTTTGATCTGTCTGCCGCACTGGGGACTGAAATGGGGGAAACTCGGTTAGAAGCATTTGTGAATCTGTCCGCACTAACCCCTCTGTTGTGTCTAACTATAATGCACTAACATTTTTTTTAAATTAGAAATTAATGAAACTGAGTCTGAAAGGTAACGAGCGAGTCCCATCCTGTCCTTTGCTAGCACCCCTTCCTGGCATTCAGGATCCACTGCTCTCTTTGGGGTGATTTTTCTGTGCTTAGGAGGACCCCGCAGGAGAGTAGCCACACACCTCCTGGAGGCAGGACCCTTATGTGGGCAAGAGCAGCGTCTGGCACAGCAGCGACCTGGTTTTGAATTCCATCCCTGCCATGTATCTCCCAATAGTCATGGAAAGATGTTCTGCCTGTATGAGTTCCAGTAAGATTCAAAGTAAATAAAATGAAGGCTGCCTTCCCGCTGCCTCCCGCGTGGGTGCAGTGACTCTCAGGTGGTCACTCTCCACACATGGGGTGAGCATCCACTGAGCGGTAAGGGCCACTCAGGGCCAGTGCTGGTGGCCATGTGGGGCATGGAGACAGCCACGTCCCCACGTGTACAATGAGAAGCCGTGGGGACGAGTGTCCAGGAGAGCAGACTGCTCCTGCGCTGCAGGACGGCACAGCGTGGGCGTCAGGAAGACCCAAGAGGCAAGAGCGGCCACCCAAGGGAAGTGGGGTGCAAGTCCCTGGGCAGAGGCCCGTCGTGCAAAGACCTCAAGGCCGGGAGATCCATACTTGCAGGACAGAGACGGCCAGGAGGGCAGGCTGGGGCCATCAAGGGCCAGCAGTGACGCTGAGCGAGGCGGGAGCACAGCAGGTGCCCAGGACCCAGCCCCACGGCACTGTCCTCCTGACCAGAGGCTCAGAGCCAAGAGTGCTGAGTCTGGGACCCTCGCTCTCCCCTCAGAGTTTATGGACCTTTGAGCCATTTTTACAGTTCAGAACACGTCACAATGCCTAATAAATGGGTAATATCACCCTGTGGCCTTCAGTAAATGACCTGGCACCCATGTAAAGGCATGGACACCTGTGCCCACACACGTCTGCACAGCCCTGCAGACCCACTGGGAGCACATGGCTCCTACCGCCCCTCTTCCTATGATTCTGCACCCAGGGGGTTTGTGCATGAGCTCAGCAGATGAGGCACAGCCTGGTGACTTGTGAGCCATCGTCATCCAGAGCTGGCCACTCCAGTGACAAGCCAAGGCAGGTGGCTAGAGAGAGGGGAGGCCTCGGGGTTGTGGCCTCACTGACCCTCCCTCCTGTGCTGGACGGTCAAGTGTGACTTGCTGTCTGTGCTCCTTCCCGCCCCAGCCCGCTCCTCCTCTCCACCCGGCAGGTGGCGTCTCTGACGACCCAGGTTCCAGCTGCTCCCACTGGAACCCTCCTCACCAGCCCCGACCTCCGGTTCCCCAGTTTACAGTGTGGCAGGCCTGTCTGTGAAAAGGTGCAGAGCGCAGTGGCATCGTCACCAGATTCAAGAGAGGCCGACCACGACATGAGCCCGAGGCCCCCGGCTTACGTCCAAGCCCCAGCGATTTTCGTTGTCGAAGGAGTCAAACAGATAATGCTCGATACGCAGAACTGTCGATGAGACCACGCACACGGGCACGCTAATTGCCTTTTTTGTTCTTATTCCGATAGATAGATACATACTCGAATTACAGTCTGGTTTGATAAAGCCATCTTTAACATGAAACTTCAGCTGAAATTAACCTTTTTAAACTTGGGGACCATTTTTGTCTTAAAATAACTTTTTAGAGATTGTAACAAGCATGTACTTTAATGGTAGATGGACGTGCTCAAAATTAAGAAGAGTAGATGAAGTGCTCACAGCCCCTGGGCGTGGCCACACCTCCGTGCCCCTCCCTGGGCAGGGCCAGCACCTGGGAGCAGATGGCCCTGTGGGAGTCCACGGCCTGCTGGCCAGGGCTGTGACGGGGGCTTGCCAGCCAGGCCTGCTCCCTGCAGTGCAGGGGACACCCTCCCGTCCCCGGGTCGGCCTGGTTCTGTGGGCCTCCCTGGCGCCTCTGCACCCACATTCTTCCTCATAGAGGGACGCTCCTCGGATTGGATCCAAGCCACCCTCTTGGCCTGGCTTTAACTCAGTCACCTCCCTGGGAGCCCTGTCTCCAAGCAGTCACATGTTGCGGCCCTGGCTAGGGCCCCAGAGACACGCTTCAGACCCTTACAGCAGGCTTTCCACTTTAGAGCCACACAGACTGTCTCTGGTGTGACCAGGCCCTCAGGGGTTGGCTACCAGAAAAACAAGCAAAGCCAAAGCAGAAAACCAGAAGGCCCCTCGTTGGCTCACAGCAAGAGGAGGGGGCGGCAGGAAACTGGAAATGCCACAGTGGCCTCAGAGCAAGGGCAAGCTCTGGGAACCAGGAACTGGAAGGTCCTCAGGCCACCTGGCGGGGGTCTGCTCAGCAAGCGCTGGTCAGTCCTAGCCTTTGATTAATGCTGTCGTCCACACTCCTGGACACATAGAAGAGCGTACTGGTGTGAGGGGTCCTGCTGACTGCGAGTGGCCCTGTCTCCCAGCTGACCGCTCCACCCTCTGCTCTATTGGTTGTGGAGGGCCAGCAGGGCACAGCCCTAAGGGCATTTAGCAGGACCACTCGCTACAGCTCTGCATCCTGCTTCTCCTTACAAGTCAGGAACATCTCCCTGGTTTCAGCTATTAGATCTTGTAGAACAATTTGCTGATGTTGCCGAGTCCAAGCGGGGAGCTTGCTCTTCTGGTGGCTCAGGCAGATCAAGCCCCAGTTGACACTGCCATCCTCAGGGAGCAAGGCGGAGGGTGTCATTGAAAGTGCTCTCTGTTTTGGGAAAACACTGGCATCTCATTAATCTAATATGCATCTCAGCAAATTCATTTCATAGACATTTAGTATGCTTCCTTTTGAATTGTTTTATTTTTTGCTCATTTTTCTATTGAATCATTTGCAGTTTCACAGATTTGTATAAGTTCTTGTATATTAATTCTATTAACATTTGTCTTAGATCATTTTAAATATATTTATTTTTGTACATGATGATTTTGATCACCTGAAAACTTTTGTGTGCCTAAAATCAATACTTTGCCCTTTAAGAAGATTCTCAGGTTCTTCCCACCCTATCCAGAGATCAGCTTAATTTGTGCATATATATATGCACAAATTACCCCTCTTGTTCCCGTGTGTGTGTGTGTGTGTGTGTGTGTATACACATATATATGGCACAATTTTCAAATGAAATCTCCTTCATTTTTCCAATCAGCTGCCTCTGCACACTGTCTATGATTTCTCCAACTTCATCACCTGCAAGCTGAGCAGAGAGGTAATTTGTCATTGGTGGCCACATGCAGGTGTATAGGAATCACTAGCTATAACCTTCTGCAAGGTTACTTGTCCTCATAGAAACCTATTTCCTGCAAAATGAGGATGGCCACGGCGACCTCGTAGGGTTGCTGTGGGGATAAAACAGTGTGAGAGACACAGAAACCCCCGGTGCTGGCAAATGCTTGTGGCCTCTGCCTACGTTGCAGCCGTGGGCTTTGTCCGGGCCTGATGCAGCCCCTCTGAAGCGATCTGAAATTGCATGCAGGCTCAGACACACTGACATGCTCACACAGCTGTTGAACGCACAGCTCCGACCCCGCGGGCACTGCCGTCCTCCGGGCTGTGCCTTTCCTGTCGGTGTGCATTTCTCTGCAGGGCACCTCTGTGTTGACAGAGGGTTAAACCAAGTCCTTCGATCACTCAGCCACATACGGAAGATTGTCAGGTGCAAAATAAATACTCTGTCTTCAGTTCCAGAGGAGGTGAATTGGACGCCGACACTGCTTTTGTAATTAGCGACTTATTCAGCTAATTGTGACATTGGCGCAATTTGAACAAGCTCACCTACCAGAAGGAATATACTGGATTTTGAAGCAGAGATGTGGCCCCCTCAGGCCTCCAGGACCCGAGGGCCTCTCTGAGTCCCTGCTGTCCACTCATCTCCCTGCCAGCCCACGCCCTGCTGCCTGTCTCTGCGTGTCACAGGGACACGACTCTGCTGGTTTCAGGCCACTCTTGTTCCCATGCGTTTAGCTGCAGGGACAGTGTTCTCCACCAGCCACCCAGAGGGTCATCAGGGTCCCTCCCAGGTGGGGCCTTGTGCTCAGCCTGGCTTCTGGTGTCTGTGGTGATCCAGCAGCATGGCTGGCCAGCGGGACTCATCATACATCCCGTGTGAGCCCCACTGGGACTCCAAGGGAGGCGCAGCCCCGGCAGCGAGCAGAGTGAGCCACTTGGAGAAGGGCGGAGGCATGAACGGCAGGACCACAGCAGCTGCACCCTCGTCAGAGCAGGTCAGGTGGGATGTCGCCTGTCAGAGTGGAAGTCGGTGCGGGGAAGACTGTCACATCCCCTGTTCACCAAGCTCCCGGCCTTGCTGACTCCGCACGTGTCCTCCACACAGCACCGGCTCAGTCTGCAGGGTTGTCACTCCCAGTGCCCCCGTTCCTGCCTCTGATGATCTTGCATGATGGCTGGGATGGCGGTTTTCTTAACTGAAGCCCGCTTGGCACAGAAGTTCAGGCCAGGAACGCAGACCGCAGCTCTCAGTGCCTCTAACCAACTCCCCTTTAGCTCCTGGCGTGTTCAGTGTTGTAAGCGCTTGCAAATTTCTGAGTGAACGATCCGTTTGTATGTTATGCGGATGCTCTAAATGCCTAACAATTACGTTCGTAATTATCGTCCCTTTAGCTTGGTATTCTGAGCCTCATGAATTCAGAGAGATCCAGCCAGGAAAAGAGACCATTAGTGGATGTGACAGAATCTAATTTCTTCCCACCCAAAGGGCAATTCAGCAATGCTGACCATTTAAAAGACCAAATCAAACAAGCTAATGAGAGTGATTCACTCCTCCCTGCCTGGCTTCCCCGTGCAGCTCTGGGCAACGTGGCCGAGAGGACAGTGCCCCCATGATTACTATGTGGCTCCCAGAGCTATACAATGAATCACTGCTTCCAATGCTGCTTCCAAACAAAGCTCCAGCATTGTTCTGCAACTGCATCTCCCGCCTGCCTGTGCTGGTCTTGTTAAAGTGCTGGTCCTGACCAAGCAGCCTGTGCAGTCAGCCCTAGTACCAGACTACGGGCGGGTCACAGCTGCCCTGCGGGCACAGGGGCAGAAAGGGCGTGCAGCAGCTGGTTTCTCCAGCCTCAGGGCACCCACAGCACAGCAGTGGTGCCCAGTCCGCTTCTCCCAGAAGTGCAGGTGAGAACATGAGAGACCAGGAAGAGCACCTCCAGCCACGTGGACCACGCGTCTCCTGGGGCGTGGCTGCAGGCGGGAGGCTCTGGAACACGGTGGGGACAGGGCAGACCTGGGCAGCCCAGCCTGCCGCTCCCGTAGGTGTGCCCCACCCCGAGGCCCGAGTGTACGCGGCGTGTGCCTTCACTGTGGATTTGGTGACCTGCTTCTTTTCTTAGGGCAATGTCACTTCCTGACACTGAGACTCCTAGCTGTCCTGGCAGCCTGGCACTCAAGGCCCCAGGGCACAAGGTGTAACTGTGCACGACTTGCTGGGTCTGGGTAAGTCCACGTGAGACTGGAGACAAGGGGTGGAGTTAGGGTAAGGCTGTTGACATAGAAAAATCTTCAGTCTGAGCAAACGTCACCTCGACTCTAGAGCCACACCAGAGTCCTCGCCAACAGGCTGCTCTTTGAAGGAGGGCTTCAGCCCACACCACCAGACGGAGCCGAGCAGACCCTCAGTGACGGCAGGAAGTCTGCAAGCCACACGCACCCACAGTGTGGACCCAGCCAGAACACCCAGGTCCAAACACGGTGGGGCCTCTGTAGAGCTGGGGACACCAGGAACAAGTGGCCCAACCTCTCTGGGCTTCAACTTTCTAATCTGAAAAGTGAATAACTACAACTCCGGTCTGGGAGCCTCCACAGGAGACACCATGAGCTTTACCTGTGACCACTGAGCGTGCAGAGGGCCCTCCATCAACCTTAGCAGGAGCTGGGCTGGGGCTCAGCGGTGGAGCGCTTGCCTGGCACGTGTGAGAGACCGGGTTCGATTCTCAGCACGGCATAAAAATAAATACATAAAATAAAGGTATTGTGTCCACCTGCAACTAAAAAACATTTTTTAATAAATAAAAAATATATGTTAGCAGCTCTTACAGGGAAACTCCCAAGCAAACTCATGCACTAACCGCTGCTTCTCACAGCCCACGGAGCCCAGGTGAGGAGAAAACTTAACCCAGAATGGAAGAGGGCGTTCCCAGGCTGAGGAAGACCTGCTCAGACAGAACGAAGGCACTCACCACTGTCTAAGAAACACTCAAGAAAAAAGACTCAAAACCAGAGATACTCTGGCTAGGTCTTGAAATTGCACATCTCTCAAGTTCTAAAACCATCACAGGT
>PVHX01008689.1:38420-81696 GCA_004024805.1 Geosciurus inauris
CTCAAGCCTGTAATCCCAGCACTTAGGGAGGCTGAGACAGGAGAATCGCGAGTTCAAAGCCAGCCTCAGCAATGGCAAGGAGCTAAGCAACTCAGTGAGACCCTGTCTCTACATAAAACACAAAATAGGGCTGGGGATGTGGCTCAGTGGTTGAGTGCCCCTGAGTTCAATCCCCAGTACCAAAAAAAAAAAAAAAAAAAAAAAAAAAAAAACCATCACGGGTGAAACACCGAGAGATCTTCCTTCACTTTGGACTATTTACACAATTGTTTTCTGAGCTGCTGTTTTAGCCCGGGAGCCCTGGAAGTTCCTGTGCCGTGGCCCGCCACACGTCTCACTTTCTAGAACACCCAGCACAGACTTGGCCAGGTGTGCTGAGACATTTCTGCCCGTTGTCTTTGCAGGGGGAGACATGCTGTTGTTTAAAGCAGGACTTCGCCAAAGCCTGTCCTGAGACTGCCATGAAAGCCACTCCTCTTCACAACACGAGGTTCAGCTTGCACTTGTCATCGATCAGCTTTGGAGAAGAGTTGGGAATTGGGACACAGCACTCCTAGTCATTAAGAATGGGTTAGTTTAATGGCTCCAGGATGAATGTCACTCTGTTTGCAGATGGCCTTACCCTCCTCGGTGTCATCCAGAGGCTAGAAGGCCACATGTCCCTGGCCTCAGTGTTATAATGGTTAGGGAAGACACTTGTCAGCACAGAGAGGGAAAGGTGTTAGCAAACTCCAGCCCAGGAAGTCCAGCCTCTGAGTGAAAGTCGTGATGCAGCCCCGCACGCTCCAAGGAGCAAACAATTCAGCCGTAGCCACCGTGCCGGAGCAGCTGCCCTCTTCAGACTGCCACTGGCCTTCCATTGTCCTTCTCTGCCAAAATCAGGAAGCCTAGGATTGGTCAGGAGAAAAACCGCATCTCCTCTGGACAGAGCACAGTCTGCGGTCAGGAGTCGCGCTAGTGGTCCACTTATGGCCCCACCTCTTTGATCTGTACCCATGGACGGGGTCGTATTGTCATGGTTTGGACTTGGAATGTCCCCAAAGGCTCACGTGTTGAAGGCTTGGTCCTCAGTGCAGTGAGGTTCAGAGGTGGGGCCTTTGGGAAGCGATTGGATCACGAGGGCTCTGACCTCATGGGTCATCCTTGAGGGAAGGAAGGACGGTGACAGAAGAGCACTGCCCCTGAGATGCCCCTGAGTTCCCAAGACCTGAGTGAAGACAAGGGAACAATGTGGGGGAGGCGCATGTGCCTGGAGCAGCATGAGCCCGAAGGATGCCGACGTTCCTCACCAACGCTGGGAGCTCGGGCAAGTCAGCCAGAACCATCCTTCCTCCCCAGGCTGCCTTTCTCAGGTATTTTGTCAATAGCAATGGAAAGCTGACTAAAGACACATGGCAATTTGAATTTCTATCACATACAAAGAATTAAAAATTCCAAATAAAAACACACTAATGATTCAGGGAGTTTCTAAACACACGCCATGTGTCTGCATCCATGCCAAGTTCTGTATCTGAAATAATTTTTAAATCCTTATCACAAACCTCATCACGAGAAAGGTATTTTAACATTTCCATCCTTGGATGAGGGCACTGAGACTCACTGAGCACAGACAGTTTTGCGTAGGTCACACAGGCAGCAAGAATTACAGCCAGGTCCCATGACTACATGGATCTGATTTGAAGGTCGCATCTTTTTTATCATTATTAGCTTTTGAAGTGTTTTTAGAAAGCAAACATTAGAGTAACACAAGTCTCCTGGGCAGAGACAAAGGACTTTAGGACTCTCTCAGCAGGAACAGGAGCTTCACCCTCCAGCAGCTCCTCTGGCCCCAGGGCGGACAGGAGTGTCCAGGCACATACTGAGGTACGGTGGGCTCTCACAGCTGTGGCTCCCCAGGCTCAGGAAGCCGTCATTTTTATATTTGCAACCAATCTGCCCGCCTTTTGCTTGGCGGGCTTTGCTGTTTTTATTATACTTTCCAGCCAGCAAACCTTCCCTCTGTCTTCCACGCTGTCCCTGCTCAAGCATCCACAGTGCAGGTCAGAAGTCTACACTGCTCTGCTCCAGACTCACGCAGAAGCCAGGAGACACAGGGGCGCTGCCTTCCAGGGCCTGAGGCCCACCACCAGGCTTCGGGAACTACTGCCCGGTCACCCTGCTCCTCATCCTCCCCGAACACTGCTAACCCAGCTTGTCCCCATCGCCCCTGTCCTGCACTGTGAGGGTCAGGGTGAGCTGCAAGGACAATGGGAATTAGTACCAACTGTGGATTCTGATTCCAACCCATTACTGTGTTCAGAGGGGACCAGTGCTGATATCCAACTGTGGATTCTAATCTCAACCTATTACCTATTACTGTGTTCAGAGGGGACCAATGTTGATATTCGTAGATGGTTAATCACGACTATCTGTAGTTGTAAAATTATGGGTAGGGCTGGTTTTTACCTTCACTTTTCTGTATCATTTGTGTCACTGTGCAGGAAAGGCAACAGTCCATTGTCTCAAAGCACAGACACGGGTGTGAGTTTGAGACAGCAATCTGCCTACCTTTCTAAAATCTCTCCCATTTGTGCAGAAACTCAGCCAGCAGTGTGACAATCATTGTTTTGATCAGGAACAGGATTTAACCCAGCGTGGGCTCGAATGTGCAAGGGGACTTCTGAAGGACAGCAATGACTCCCCTGGAAACACTGTGGTAACCAAGTTCTGTTACTGCTCCTGGTGACAGCCAAGTGACATGGCTGATGGAGGAGAAGGAAAACGAACCCTTTTAAACAAGACTCGAGGGCTATGTGCAGCTACATACAACTCCTAAGTAAAATGTTTTATTTCAAAAGGCGATTTAAAAAAAAAAAACTGCTGTCTTTTCCATGTCCACTTGCTGGAGTTCGTTCTCCTTCGAAGTCATTTAAAGTTGAGTTTCCAGTTATGTGTGTCACCACCACAGACAAACTTGGAATTTCAAAGTGGGACGGACCAGCACCCGGCTGCATGGAGAAGAAAATTCTGAAGCATGAACTTCAAGGACCTAGAAGACTTCTGACCTCTCAGGAAGAAGGACCAGGGTCAGCGGCCACAAGGGTCAGCGGCAGAGTACTGTGAGGAAGGTGGCGCCCGGCGGCCAACGCCACCAAGGCTGCCAGGGCTCCCTGCAGACCCTGATGGGGCCACACACTCCTCCCTGCGGCTCTCCCAAGGACAAGGACTGCGTGGCTGGGCTGCACAGGGCCCGCTGTCCCTGCTCCCCGGCAGGCGGGGTCCCTTGGGAAGCACACAGGAACGGGAGCCTGGGAGCACACATCTGCGGCAGCAGAAGGAAGTCACAGCACCGAGAACGCAGGGCGCTCTCCATCGTGACATCTGTGCGCCTCACTTGGTCCACACGAGAGCCCAGGTGCATGAGGAATCTGGGCCCCAAACGCGAGGGGGAGGATGACCAGCAGTCCCGCCAGGGGAAGCGGCCGCCTGCTGTGCTGTTGGCCGAGCTTATGGAGTAAGGGATGCACCAACTTTTGTCTCACTGTGACAGTGACATGGTGAACTATTACTTGATTCTCTCTGGAAAGACAATTTCCTTGGTAGGTTATACTTTTACTAAGAAAAAAAAAGCGAAGTGAAAGGTGAAGGCTTTCTTATTTTTAGTTTCACAACCTCAAATGATTTCTCCAAAACATTTTTAAAAGTTGCCATTCAGACAACTAAAACAGGAGTGCTCTACAGGTAGAAGCGCCATCCTCACCTCCCCAAATACCAAAAGGTCAAAGTGGAGAAGGGGTCAGAGCCCACCGCCAGGGCCCGCTCTGTGCGCCCATGGTCATGCTGCCCGAAGGCTGTGCGCTCAGAGGGGAAGGCGCTGGTCGTCTCCCTCCTGCCTAGAAGCAGACAACACCGTTACCGAGAGGCACAGCCCTGTGCCGGCTAGACACTGCCCGCCCCAGGAGGGCATCGTGTGGGCGTGAGCAGCACCAGCTGACTTCTAAGGACTGTGTCTTCCGGGAGTCCCCACGGGCTGCTCCTAATGTCTTTCCCACGAGGTGCCGCCCCGGCCCCAGCCCCTATTTAATCACGTGCCCACCACTCAGTGCTCTGTCTGTAGTCAGGCAAGTGGACGCAGGACCCAAGGGCTTCCTCAGTCTTCATCTTCCTTCTGGTGGGTCCCACATGCTCCTGAAAGTCCTAAGTGATCTGTGCACCTTCTCCTGTCCATCTGCCACTGGGCCTAACTCTGAGGCGGGCACAGACCCTGGGAGGCAGGAGCTCTCCCTGTGGGCCTACACCCCGTCCTCTCCTCAGCCTTGACTTTGCTAAAAGGCACAATGCTTAATACAACGGTCAGTTCACTACAACTAGTTTATATTCCACTTTGTAAAGAGAAAAAAAAGACAAGGAATTCACGTAACCTTAGCAAACCTTCTGTTGCTTTACAGACAGTGCTGCTTTGGGCATCAACATGGGTAAATGGAACCACCTGGTGCAGGACTGGTGTGGGGCGTTGGGAATGGTTAGTGTCCCAGAAAAATTACTTCCCAGGTAACTCTCCAAGGCCAAAAGAGGGTTCCAGGGGTCAGGTAAACTCTGCCATGCTGTGCAAAGCTTAGGAGGGTCCACGATCTCACACAGGGCACGGTGCCAGCACCCTCCCTCCACAACCACCAGACCTGGACGCACATGCCTTTCCTTGATCTCTCGGCTGAGGGTGTACCTGGGGCCACAGGCCACAGTCCCTGTCCTCCTCCACTCCCACGGACAGAACCACTGGGCGGAGAGCTCACCGCTGGTTCCTTTGGGCTGCATGCTTCAGACCTCTCCCTGGGGAAATCAGCTGCTTCTCTGTTTTCAAGGGCCCTGCAGCGGCTGAAGCAGGAGGGTCTTCAGGCCACACCACAGTCCAGTCCACCACGTCCATCTTCAGACATTCCCTGAACCCCTGGTTCTCCCTCAGCTGCCTCCACTGCCGGAAGGCCCCTCCCCGTCTCTCTATCCAGCTGGGTCCTAACAAGACTGGGCTGAGGTGGCCTGGGTGCTGGCCTCTGCTCTTGCACCTGTCTTCCTGTAGGTGACAGGAGCCTGCTTGTCTTCCTCTCACTTTGAGTCTGCCTTCCCTGATGCCAGGGAAGGTGGCTTGGGTCTCTGTGTCCAAGGAGGTAAATCCTTGGCCCTGGGTGGGAACAGGGCTTCGTGAGCTGACACCATCACCACCTCTCCATTCTATTTATCCTCCTCCTGCTCCATCTTCTCCCAAAACGCACCCCAGACTCGAAGCTCTGCACGAGGTAGAGGGCACTGCAGGGCTCCTTTCTGCAGTACCTTCCAAACCCACCACTGTTAACAGCTGCTGGTGGAGCCATGTGCTGTGAAGGTGAGCTTGAGGCTGCCCTCCCCGGACTGGCCTGTCCATCAACAAATGTGGCCATTGGTATCCATATTAAAGTACTTGAATTTACAGATTTATAAATTCACAGGTACGTAATATCTATAAATTAAAAACACACCTTGGATTTGGAATTAGATTGAGCTGCCTCCATTGACAACTTCAGCTTTCTAACAAGTCACTTCTGTTCTTAGGTTTGTGCACATTTTTAGTGCACACTAACCAGCGCTAGAGACAAAGTGCCCTTGACCTTGAGCATCCCAGTGGACGTGCACGTGGAGCCGCAGATGCCCAGCTGAGCACTCCGGCAGGCTCTGGGCGGGACCCGCACTCACACCGACAATCACGCCTAAGGAGTGTTAGTGTCCTTCTGCACTGTGCCGTGATCGTAGGATTTAGGATGATAATGAAGCACACATGGTTAGAAGGGGCCTGGGGTGGCCATTGCCTTTACCACCGCAGTTCCGGGTGTGTGTGGCTTTTTGGTGGCTTACTCTGAATGTGCGTGAGAAGCGAAATGCATCCTTCAAGCAGGTGAAGGCAGCTTCCTCAGAGCTCGGCAACCGAGGTGCCTCCGGAGCTCCAGGCAGACGCCTGCGCCTCCTGCGGGAGCCCTGGCTGCGGGCTTCGTGGGCTCTGTCGGCAAGAAGCCTGCCAGTGACCTGCGAGACCAGCAGCCTCGGCCAAGGGCGTGCTGCACCCCGCCAGCACCGGGGGCTAGAACGCCACCCCCAGCGGCACCACGTGTCTTCTGCAGGGAGCTTCTCTCTCCACTCAGCTGCTTCTCCATCTAACCAGGTCGGAGATCTCGGGTGAGGGGAAATTGGCCTTCAAACAAGCTGTCTCTTGTTAATGCTTTTTACAACTTGCCATTTATGATATTCAGTCACTAACAAAGCAGGTTGGTCAGGTCAGTGAGGGCCCCCACGACAGATCCACGCCGTTCACAGCAGGACATGCTGATGCACTCTCCGCCCTTTCCACTGTCTTGTGTGAAGAGCAAGCGGACACGTGGCTGTAGGTGACTGCAGGACTTCTGAACCCGGCGCTGGGACTAGAGTAGGAGTCACTCTTGACTCTTCCCAGGTTGCAGCAGGTGGCCATGCTGTGCAGTGGGTACCAACGCGTCCGGCCGAGGGGTTTCTCTCTTTGAAGGAAAACACTGTTCAGGAAGAACCAAGGACCTCGGGGGAGTGAAGAGGAAAGCTCAAATCTGCAGGGGAAACGCTGAGGTCTAATACACACACCGCAGTCGCTGCAAAATCGTGCTCCAACAATCCACAGTTAAAAAAAACCACACCTTCCCCGCCAAAAAGTCACTTAGCACCATCTCACTATTCCCTACACCACTCCCCGCAGGGTTGCTGGCAAGTGATATCCTTATAGATGTCACTTGTAGAAACTGATTCAGCATTTATGAGTCGAAATATCTGTCACATTCCTCACACAGGCACAAGTCTAAATCTGTAGTTTCTCTGATTCTCATGAAGCTTTGCATGATGTCGTAATCACACTCAGTAGAACAGTGGGACGTCCTCTGAGATCTGGTATCTGCCATGCGCTCAGCCTGATCCTAGTGTCTGGAACAGGTTGTGACGGGCTCCCAGGACAGCGGGTCATGACGGGCTCCTGGCAGGCAGAGCTCTCAGGACAGCATGCAGCTCAGCACCGGCACCAGCCGCAGGCTGTGCTCCCCCTGGAGTGCCCCTCCAGCTCCAGGCTGCTCTCAGAAGCACTGGTTCTAACCCTGATCGCGGGTCCCCTGTGGCTCTTTGGTGAATTAGAAGCATCACAAGGAGGAGTGCTCAGGCGACCTCACGCGGTCAGCATCGTAGAGAGGGTCGTCCTGCAGCACAGGCAGGCCACAGGGCTTCCCGTTGCGTCCTTGAGCCCTGGAACAGACTGTGACCCGAATCCCAGCAGCCCCGTGGAATGTGACATGAGGAGAAGGTTGAACAAACAGCCATGGTGAGGAGCTCCCAAGGAATCCATGTCCCTTCCCACAGAGGGTGACACTCACCCAACAGAGGCTCATGCAGCCCCAGGCAGGGTCACGCAGCTGCTGATGGTCATAGAACATGCCATGGCCTCCCCCAGGACGCAGCCGTCCACAGACAAGCCAAGGTGATGCGGGGACCCGAGTCCTGCGATTGAACCTGCCCTCTGGGCCATGGAGGACCCCGGATCACAGAGCCTTCTGGAAACAGATGGCCCCCGCCGCAGTCTCAGGTGAGTCTCCAGGCAACCCCGAGGTGCCAGTGACGTCTGTGCTCTGAGTGGCCCCACAAAGCCCAAGGTTAAAATCCAGGAAAAAAGCTATTTAATGTGAATATTATTTTATTTTTAAAATCTTTATTAAGCAAATTATCTAAGAGGTTATGACATCAACCTCAAAATTCAATAATAAATTCCAAGTGCATCTTGAGAGAAGAATTTTACTTCAGCAAGAAGACAGAGAAATAGAACAACACAGAATTGTCAAGGAGGAGCAGCCGTGCCGAGGAGCTGCCAGCACCACTCGCACGGCGTTGAGTATCTGTGTACGGTGACAGGATTGTGGATTAAAGAGCTAGGGGTATTTTAAAGCTGTAATCCGTAGCTTTTAAAGTGGCATATTAAATGAATAAAATAGCTTTCTCCTACTTCATGCTGAAACTGTGACTATATGTAAGTTTCTCTCCAATTAGAGAAAATGAGTGGAAAGTTCTGAAATTTTCCGCACACCGTCGAAGAGCCGGGGCCACCAAGCAGGCCACTACTTGGCTGCTTGCAAACGTGCAGGGTTATAAATGCTATTCCGAGATGTCAAAACGCACAGGGACCGGGCTCTGGAAAGAAAGCATGTCCACTCATTGCTTTTGAGCATCTTCCCTGGGAGCCCAGAGCCAGGGTTGACACCTGCGGAGACTCCTGGTGGGATCTGCCATCGCAGCTCACCTCCCAACAGCCAGCCCTTCAGATTAACGAGCTAGGAAACACCTCTGGACCCAGGTCATGCAAAGGCGTCTTCCTATGCTGAACGGTCATCTGGGACTGAAGCAAAGCACACAACCAGAAACGAGAGGTAAGTTATAACCTGGGCCAAGTGTGACCCCAATGACAACGCGAACAGAGGCTGTGGTGACCCACAGTGCGTGGTGTCCGACTCCCAGGCACAGAGAGGAGGAGACCCAGCAGGCAGCGCACAAAGAGCAGGCGACAGAGAGAAACAGAAGAACCTGTGGCTATGCGTCTCCTCGGCCACCGCGGAGGCCAGAGAAAGGGAGGCAGGGAGGTCAGCACATGCGGCCGAGCCAGGCGGCAAGCTCCACGCTGTAGCAGCAAAGCCATCTCCTCACACCTGCACCACCGTCAGCCACCTACACTTAGCGATGTGCCTGCCAAGGTGCCCGGTAGGCGTGTGCACTGGACAATCTTCAAGACCCCATATTGAGGTGACACAGGAACCAAAGACAGGCGGCTTGCCTGAGTTAGATGGGGCCCCGTTCTGTTCCGGCAGGCATGAGCAGCCAGCCAAGCGGGTCGTGGGGGCTCCTTCCAGACTCACTGAGCACGTTTTCTTTAGAATCGCTTTCCCGTGAGAGTGCGCTGAGATCGTTGGGATCCCTGCTAACTGATCTGTCGTGATTGTCATTGTGCCAGGACTCGCGCATGGCAAGCACTTACAAAAGGGCAGTTCTCATTTTTCTTCTCAAAGAAAGAAAACATTTAAATAAAACCTCCATATGTTTTAGTGAAAAAGTGTGAAACGTAAAAATCATTTATGTAGTGCAGAATAATAACACATGCTGCAATATCCCTCTCCCAAAATGCAAAACAAACTTTTTCTTTTTTTTTTCTTTTTTTGGGGGTACTGGGATTGAACTCAGGGGCCCTCGACCACTGAGCCACATCCCCAGCCCTATTTTGTGTTTTATGTAGAGACAGGGTCTCACTGAGTTGCTTAGCACCTCGCCATTGCTGAGGCTGGCTTTGAACTCGCGATTCTCCTGTCTCAGCCTCCCTAAGTGCTGGGACAAAACACACTTTTTCTGATGTTGAAAAATAGTGCATTATAAAATCACAAAGCAGTCGAGGGACTGGGTAAAAGCTGTCCCTGGAGCACGGGAGTTCGCTGGCTTGTTCACACAGTGGTCTGGGAGCAGTCATCCGCCGCAGGTGACTGTTAGGCAGGAAACCTTTGATTCTCCACTTAGAGGGAGGACTTCTCTGGGAGCTGCTGCTTTCCTCAGCTCGGAGCACGCAGGCTGAAAGGTCCCTGTGATGGTTTTCTCGGGAAATTGCTGCCCAGGGAATTGAGAGGTTGCTTGAACAATCCATGTGCATTCAGCAAGTGGGGCCGGGCAGACCCAGGCCTGCTGTGCCTCCAGGGCGTCTGCAGCCCTTCTGGTGGGAATCGTCCATCTCCGTTCCTGGGCTGCTGTGGCCCCCGGTGTTCAGGGCCGTCACGCCTCATGTTTCAGTCTAACCTGAAGGCCCTGCTTCGCGGTTTTTCCAACATAAACACACACGCACACACGCACAAGCACACGCACACACACATAGCACACACACATACACACACAAATGAAATACAAGTCATGTGAAAACAGGTAATGTGGGGCCTGTCTCAGGGGACACTGGATGGTGTCCCCGTGCCCACACAGACCCTCGCCATCAGGCCCTGGGTGAAGTCACTGGTGAAAACAAGCACATGGAGGCGTTTGGAGTGCGATTTTCTCAGAAGACCAAGCCTAAGCCAAGCCTGAAAATGACGTGGAAATTAAGACTCCATGAGTGTCCCCCCACCTGACCTCCCGCCCTGGCCTCCTCGGGCGCCCAGTCCCACTGGCAGACACACGCAGTGCTTCTCAAACTTCAGTCCATGTGAATCTGTAGAGGGAGGTGTCCTGCAGGTCTAGGGTGTGGCCAGGCTCCACCTTCTCAACCAGCCCCAGAGACCAGATGCTGTGTGCTGTTCAGAGCTGCTGCAAAGCAGACGGACCCAGGACACACGAGGCAACCCAGGGGATTCACGGACGGGTGTGGGGCTGTGCTGCGACAAGAAGGTTGGATCTCGCCATCTGGGTCAGAAAGAGGGGTGCGTGTGTGGGTTAGGACAATGAGTTCATCTGGCTGGATGGAGCTGGTGTCCCCACAATAACCTCAGAGAGGCAGACCGGCCCTGGAGCCAGGTCTGGATGTAGACCCCACAGGTGCTCCAATGGCTCTCTGTACCAACTGGTGCCTGTGGAGCTAAGTCCACCCAAGTGGACCTCATGCAGGGCATTGTGCTTTCCCTTGGAGGGTGGACACTGGGCTCCTCTAAACCAACGCGGCAGGCACCTCAGCTCCTAAGAACACCACCTTTAATTACATCATATGAAAAACTTTTTAAAACACTTAATTAGTTTTCTGTATTTATCTCTCTTTCCCAAAGCATCTCATCAAGAAAAGTTAAAATCCTCACTTAGAATGGAAGTTTCTTCCTGGTTCAACCAGCCAGCATGACACTTCTGATTTAACTGTCATACTGGAAAAGTGTGTCCATTTACTAAACACTCAGTATGCATGTGTGAGTGTGTATGTCTGTATGTCTGTGACTGTGCATATGTGTGAGCGTGTGTGTGTAGTGTACATACATGTACATGTATGTGTATGGGAATACGCATGTGTGTGGATGTGTTTCTATGTATACTATGTGTGTGAGTGTATGAATGTGTTTATGTGTGAGCATACATGTGTATGTGTGTTTTTGTGCTATATGTGTATGTGTGTGTCAGTGTATGTGTGTGTATGTGTGTGGGACTGTGTGTGTGTGAATGTAATCATGCATGTACTGTGTGAGTGTAAATGTGTTTACGTGTGAGCCTGCATGTGTGTGAATGTGTTCACATGTGAGTGTACATGTGTGTTACTATGTGTGTGTGTCTATGTGTATGTGAGTGTGTATGTTAGTGTACATGAGTGTCTGTGTGTGTGACTGTGCATATCTACGTGTGTGTATGTTTGTGTGAGTGTGCATGTGTGTTTGTATGTGTGAGTGTATATGTGTGTGTGTCTGTGTGCATATCTATGTGCATGTGTGAGTGTGTGGATGTTTGTGTGAGTGCGCATGTGTGTCTGTGTGTGTCTGTGTGTGCGTGCGTGCATCTATGTGCATGTGTGAGTGTGTGCGTGCACATGTGTGCATGTGTGGTTCGGCACTCTTGTGCACTCTGCGTCCTGGACGCCAGGACCCTGGCTTTCCTCCTGTCCCCTCAGGGTGTTCTCCTCAAGCCCGGGATCCCTGCAGCCGCCCGGTGCGAGTGGCACCAATTCACCTCCTGGCAGGGAAGGAATTCTCTGATGGCAATTCCCCAAACCAGCAGAGATTTTCAGAGGGAAACAGCATTACAGCACGTGAACCTGCTGCTCCCGTGGTCGTGAGCAATTCCCAGCAGCTGGAGGCTGGCTGTCCGGGATCTCTGTGTACGGTGAAGAGCATCTCAAGGTGACACGCAGCCCTGAGACTAAGGCAGCTGCTCTGCCAGTGCATCCGCCCTCCTCTGCAGCAGGCGTCCCAGCAGCTGGCAGGGGCGTGGACTGCAGGGGGCGCTGCTGCGCACTGGAGAGGTGCAGCCAGGGCAGTCGCCACCGCCAAGGTGGAGGCAGCCGCCCCACCAGGAAGGCGGAGGGATCAGGTGTCCCGAGACACCGCTGCCCTCTGCGACTCATCCCTCCTGGGCCTGGACAGCGAGCCATCGTCTGCCTGTCTTTCTCCGTCTACTCTGCTGAGGAAACTGCTGGCCCCCAGGATAAACGTCAAAGCCCTGCCGCTCACCTCCCAGCTCCCTGGCAGCCGCAGGCGACCACCTGAGCCTGTGCCTCCCAGCCCAGGCCATCTGCTGAGCGCAGGAGAGCCACTGCCCCTTGACGATCCCTTCTTCCTGACCTGGCAGCATCTGCATGAGAGCCACCGCTGAAGGGGCAGGGCAGGGACAGAGGCGCTGATGCCATGGAGTCTGCTCCCGGGCCTGAGGGGTCCACTTACTAGAGTGCAGCCCCGAAATTGCAGGAGCAGCCTGTGGGCAAGGAAGGCTGCCCCTGACTCATGCCCTTCAATCCGCTGCTCACAGGAGAGAGGGCCCAGACGGCACGGCGGCCTGCAGAACGCACCCTCCTGCTCTCAGTCCACCTGAGCGGTGGGGGTGCAGTGACATAGACCCTGGGGGACTCCAGGAGAGGCAGGCATTGTGACTCAGACCCCCTGGTGCGCTCCTCCAGCAGGCCTTGAGCACAGCGCTCGGGGCTCCTGACCAGAGCAGAGAACGCCTTAGTTTGGAAGGTGGCGAGACATCTGCCCGGATGGAAGTCTAAGAGGCTCTGGGCCGGTGGCCTAGGGCAGGCGCCTCTCCTCCCTGCCGGCTTCTCTGCATCCTGGGAAAACTGCTGTGAGATGTTAAGTGTGTCATGGCTACAGGCAGGAGCTGAGAGACACGGCTGGGGACGCCATGCTCCCCACGCTGCCGCTGGATACTGGGCTGGTCAGCAGAGCAGATGCTCAAGGTCAGGAAAGGAAGAGCCTGAGCAGCTCCACAGGCAGTGCTGAGGGCCCTGGGGCATGTAGGCTCAGGACAACCTCCACACCCTGAGGGAAAGCTTTCAGGTGCACAGCTATTTGCAATCCACAGTCCTCAGGAGGTTTATGGCTGGTTTCTTTCAAACTTGCTGGGAACATTTTAAATGCATGTAAATAAACCATTCCAGGCATAGGAAGGGTTTAAATAAACTTTCTCCATGAACTTAGCCAATCTTCTGTAATCAAAAACTCACAAAGATTATGCTATTAAAGAGAATGATAGACACATCTTTTTTATAAATAGACATAAAAACTCCAATCAAAACACCAGCTCACTTAAAACAACAGTACACAAAATAGACATATAACACATGAATGAGTATCTTCCATGTGCTAAAAATTGCCTAGTATCAGGAATACTTGATAATTTATGTCACATGTCAATTCCAAAGAGTTTTGACTAAATTTTGTGTCACAGGTCTAGTTTAAAAATCTCTTAGTAAACATGGGTATTCATCTCTTCAGAATAAGATTACCTATGCAAAGCCAGAAGCCAACACTGAATTTAAATATACAACTTCAGACACCTTTCATTTTGTTCAGGATTTAAGAATTTTTACTGCAGTTTTGGGACTCCACATTATTCTGTAAGTTCTGTTTTCTTAAATAAAATTAGATGAACAAAAAAGATAGCATTATTAGGATATAAAAATGTTATCTTCATATAGATAAAAAGAAAGTCTTAGTGTCTATCAAATGAAGAGCAGTTAAGTGACTTACAGCGCAATGTCAAAGTCATTAAAAATCATGTTTTAGAATACCAATTCGGAATTTTTATATCACAAAAATATTAAATGACTCATTGAACAAGTAAGCGCCAACCACTGTTTTGGGCAACTGAGTTAGAAGATTACGGAGCAGCCTCTGGCCATGAAGAGGACATTGCAGTCACAAGGTGACGTAGTCATGCCTGTAATCCCAGTGACAAGGGAGGGGACTCAGGGCGGTCTCAAGTTTGAGGCCAGCCTGGGTGACTGAGTGAGACTCTGTCTCAAAAATTAAAAAGGGCCAGGGGTGTAGCTCAGTGTTAGAGCACCCTGGGTTCAGTCCTAGTACTAAATATACATCTCATTACATTCTAGTGGGGGACACAGACACAAAGACACGTTGCCCCTGCTGGTGTCCGTAGTGTCTGGTCTCTCAGATCAGTGGGTGTCTACAACATGGTGCACAGTCTGTCCTCAACCTCCACCGATGATTTCCATATGAAACCATAAAAGACTGGAAGCTTTAACCAGTTATGAGAGAGTTGATAGTTAAGCTGCCTCCGTTGCCATCAAAAAAACTGCTGCATCTCTCTGGAGTGGAGTCCAGCACAGGTTGCCACCACCTCCACCCCTGCAGGCAGCCTGCCATGGCCTGGCCCATGAGGACCCGAGGACGTGATTTCTATCATGTTGTGATGAGAGCCACGCCAAGGTTAGATTTGCAGTCTGTGCTGCTCTGCTATTAGACTAAATTGTATATAATCAAAACCAGTACAGAATAAGACCGCTGCCAGTTACATCCGTATCCAAACCATACCCTGCCTCAAAAAGCCATCTTGTAATTTGCTACGCTAGAAGAGCAGACACACAGTATTTGTAGAGCCAGACGTATGATTATCTGGACAAAGATGTGTACTATCCCTTAAGGCTTGATGTGGTACTACAGGCTGATAAGCCAAGTTCGGCTCATTCTTATCTTACTGACTCAGGCTATGAGGACATTTCATTAAGCATTTTGTGCATCGTGACCTTGGAAAGAACATCTGGCGCGTTGATGATCCCTCGTTTGCAAATGCAGGTCCTATGGCGAGCAGCTGCGTCTTCGTTTTGTTTTATGTGTATTCTAACATGTTGAGATGTCACAGAGAATGACAGGCACAGTGAGACGCAGGGAGAGAGGTCTGTGGACTCTGGGCCACAGGGAAACACAAGCTGTGGGAGGGGAGAGGAAGCCTGGGCTGGGTGGCACAGGACAGCAGCACTCAAGTCCCAGCGGCTCCTCCATCAGCAAAGCAGAGCGCAGCGGGTCCCTGGGGGAGGAGCCTGGCGCAGCTCCATCTCTCTTCCTCCCAGGTCCCCTCTCAGCACTGATGGCTGAGCACTCAGTGTGACTGTGGAGGCACCACCACTCGTGGTGATGGGCAGTTCTGGCATCAAACACGGAGAAGTGTGGGCCTTCTTCCTAGTTCAAGTCCAGCTGGCTGCCAGTATTATAAAAAACGCTCTATAATTACACCTTTTAATGTCTTGCAGGCACCAGGTATAAAAGCAGAGGAAGGAGGCAGGACGTGGCGAGATATGGGGTCCGGACTGCTTTACACACAGGCTGCCATTGGAGCAGGGCTTCTCACCGCTCTGCCTTGGAAAGAGGACACAGCAGTCGTGCCCTTGTGACCAGCACAGCTCACACACCCATGGCAATGGCCTGTGGCTGTCCTACCTGTGGCTGGTCCCTGAAGTCCCGCCCAGTTTCACCCAAGTCCACCTGTGGCCCTGTGGGTTCCCTAGCAGGCTGGTGTGGTCTGGGTCCCAGGCAGCCCGCCACTCTTGAGAAAGTCTTGTCACACCCTTCCTTAACTGGGCACCCCAGCTGTTGCTCCAATAACCCAAGTGCCTGGCCTCCTGCAGCCCCGCCCGCCCAAGGCCCCTTCTGGGCCGCTCCTCC
Organism: Geosciurus inauris; assembly: GCA_004024805.1. Classification (NCBI taxonomy): domain Eukaryota; kingdom Metazoa; phylum Chordata; class Mammalia; order Rodentia; family Sciuridae; genus Geosciurus; species Geosciurus inauris. The sequence continues at coordinate 54,044 of PVHX01008689.1, forward strand.
CCTGCGCTCTCCCACTGGCCCATGCTCCCCTCTGGCTGTTGTCACCTGACTTCCTGGAGGTTAGATACCTACTTCTAGTCTGAGCAGTCCCCTGAGGACTCAGCGAAGCAGAAGCCCAAACGCCCTCACACCAGCGCCCATCAGGGAGCTGCTGGACCGGGCGCTAAGGAGAGTGTCCTGTCGGCTCCCAGAGCGCAGCCCATCCCACCGACAGGGTGGAAAGCAGAGTCTCCTCGCAGCCGCACAAGAACCAGGGCAGTGAGGTCTGGAAGAAAGCGACCTTCAGCCCTGGATTCAAGGTCCAGTGGGACGCGCTGGCCAGTGCCAGGAGAGCCGGGGCACCCCTTCCCAGGACAGAGCTGGAGGTGTGCCCAGCGGAGGGGCAGCCCGAGCAGGGAGGGAAAGGACCAGCAGAAGGCGGGTGGAGCTGGCAAGCGGCTGGCCCGCGGGGGCCAGGGCTGCCTTTGGCACCGTCCCCTTGAATTGCTAAGAGGTAGCCTCTCAGGCGCGGTGGCTAGGGGCGGCCAGGAGCCCAGCTGCGCCTCGGGAGCAGCCGCACAGCGGCCCCTGCGCCACCCCAGCGGAGCCTCCACGGTGCCCTGTTAGGCTGGCTGGGCAGGTGACTGACCGTGCACAGCCCAGTGGCCGCGCAGGCACAGACGGCCTAGGTGGCGTGATCATGGGGGCGAGGGAGCAGAGGTCGGCCGGTGGGGAGAAAGCGAGGTCCTCTCCTGCCAGGGAGAGACAAGACGAAGGAACTGAAAGACCACAGCAGGTTACTTGGAAGGAGAACTGAGTGCTAAACCAATGAGCACCTGCATATCCAAAAGCTGAAAATCGCCAACTGCAAGGAGCGACTTTGGGGACCACAGTGGACAGGATTTATTTTTTATAATAAATCTTGTTGAATTGTCTGACTTTTTCTGATCATCTGTCTGTGTCATTTGCAAAGCAATGGAAACCAAGTGCAAGAAGGCGCAGAGCTCACACCTTTAAGAAAGCCTGACCTGCAGGGCCCAGCCGTGGCAGGACTGCCCACTAACTCCATCTTCCCACCTGCCTCAGTCCATCACCTCCAGTGCAGCTCACAAGTCCTTTTTGTTTTCTCCAGGCTGTGGTCACAAATACAGCCCCGTCTCTGGACACCCCCAGACAGCAGCCCAGTAGTGCAGAGTGGATCGGGGACCCCAGCACCATGTCCTCTCATCCTTCACAGGGGTCTGGGGAGGCAGCCCCGAGACCAGCACCACTTTGCCCACAGGGAGACTGGGGCCAGGAGGGATTGAAGTGGCCGGCCTCGTTCCCGCCTGGACGGTCTTGCTCAGGCTCACGGTGTCGCGCTGTATCATAGTGTCCAGGCGGTGCTAGCCCTGCGGCACGTGGTGCCAGGAAGAGCTATGGTGCCCTGCAGCTGTGGCAGCGCTGCTGAGGCTCGCTGTGTTCTGAGGCTCCCCGTGAGCTGCCGTGCTCCCCTGGCTGTGCCCTGAGGCTCAGCTGGCCGCTAGCCCCGCTGATGTCCAGTGTACACTCATACATGAGGATATGAGAAGAGTATTTATGGCCCTTTTCTTTTTATAGCATATACATCTCCAAACGAGCAGCAGGAGCTGAAGACACAATCATTCACAATATTTTCATCTTTTTTTTTTTGGTACCTGGGTTTTCTTTTGCAAAGATTGCATACAATTAAGTCAAACGTCATGAAGTCCTTGTCTCAGGCACAGTGGTCCATCCCGACCCACCATGGAGTGCGTTGCTGGCATCTGAAGAGCCCTAGATGATTGACAGGAAACCTACTGAATGGTGCGGTTACGCACCACACGTGGGGACAGTCGGGTTGTTTCCTAAGGCAGGACAACACAGTTTGGGGACAGAAGCCCCTCAGTGCCCTGAGAGCCTTTGAGCTGCACGGGGGCAGGGCCTTCATGCCTTCCCTGGGCTCCGGGCACAGGCCTGCCTGCCTCCCAAGTGTGTGGTGCTGACAGGCCCCACAGGAAGGAAGCCCACGGGTCCACAGCTGCAAGACCAAGAGCCACAGGTGCAACAGCACAGGTCCACCCACTGCTCAGGAACAGCAGCAAGAGAGACAAAGGCACCTCTCGAGGCAGACGGCTCTCCCCTGGGTGAGCACTGGGTGCGGGAGTGGGAGTCCAGGACGACAGAGCTGCTACTGCTGGGCCAGCCCTAATCACAGCCACACCTGCCCTGTGTCCCTTGGAACTGAGCGCCATGGACACAGCCCTTGCTGTGACACAGTGAGGAAGGTCAGGGACCTGGTGATGCTTCAGGTGTCCTTAGAACACAGGCACTGGACGAGCTTTGTGAATGGCCTGTCTACTGCAGGAACACCCCCAGGGCGTCATCGATAGGAATTATCAAATAGATTCTTTTTTTTTTTTTCCTAACTCAACCAACTGAAAAATAAAGCAATTACCATTGCCTAGAGATAATGAAAACCAAAATAATCTATGAGAGGTTTTCATCGCTATGGACGTGTTTACGATTTTCCTGGTGAGAGGAAACCGTCCTAATGTGCCTTCATTTTCTTGCTGGGGCATCACTGTTACAGACGCTAGTGGCCAGCAATAGAGAAGATGGCCTCATTTTCTTCCCCATGGAGAGCAGCCTCATAAAAGTCTTTTTAAAGTCCTTAAAAATATTCGTTTATAATTCAGAAATTCAAATCACTTTACCAACTACAAAATGGAAAGTTACCTGCCGTCATCAGCTCTGCAATAATAGCTTGTGTGAAATTTTAATATCTAACGAATTCTTCATGTTGCTCATAAATATGAAACGGCGAAGTACAGATAAAACCCCAGGTCTCAGGCAGATTGTGTGCGAGTCCCTGGGCGCTGCAGGGCCTGAGCGATCCTGCCCTTAGGCTGCTGGACAGCACGGAGAGCTTGCACGGAGCAGGTGCCATTCCCTTCCTTAGGCCCTGCTGGTCGTCTCCCCAAGTGCTGGGATCTTGTTCTTGGGCATCCTGGCCCTGCAGCAGGGGATCTGCTGGTTGGGCCCTGAGTCCTGGGGAAGCATAGGGCAGGGGTGGGCAGAGCTGGCGAGCACCAGCCAGGAGCACTGTGCCCCGTGCCTGGCCCGGGGATGTGTAACTGGGTTTACCACGCTGTCCTCCTGGCTGGTTTGTTTCCCCTAAAGCTTTGAGCACATTCCTGGTTTCTTGTAGGTGAAAGAACCCCAACTGGGCTGAGGTTCTGGGGCACCCGTCACCCAGGAGTGAGCCAGCCCAGCACAGGGAAGCAGGTGGTGGCCTCTCCTCGGGGGCACTCGGCTGCAGCCCGTGGGTCCGTCCACCTCCAGAGCCTCAGTCTCCTCAGTGGTGCAACGGGAAGCACAGCCTTCCACCCACAGGGCCTCCTCGGACGTCAGAGCTGGCCACGGACAGGGGTGCAGTCCCTGGGTGCAGGGTCCAGCCTCCACAGGATGTCAGGTCCTGAGGTGGGATGAATGGTGTTGGCGAGGGGACGACGGGGAATGAGACGCAGAGACCAGATGTGGTGCAACCTGCGTCTGAATTTGCTCAGTGGCAGGGCTTTATTTATATCCATAAAATGTTCAGCAAACTTTGTTTTTCTCATAGACTATTTTCATTAAAATCATTAGATCACCATAAATGAATACATTATTAATTATACAAATGTAGCAAGATGTTATTCCATAAGATCCCACAATAAGGAAATACATAAAACATATGTTCTATATTTAACAATTATATATGACAGATTTTGGCCAGCTTAAAACAGAAAAACATACTTAAGCTAAAAAATAGACCTATCAAAATGTTAATCTATTACCTTTCATTTAGGGGTTTTCTACATTTATATATTTTTCTTAACCTATCTTAATGTCTACCTTAAAATTGTTAAAGTCTCGTCTATCCCCTTAAACCCATTACCTTGATTTTCTAAGAATAACCATTGAGGCTAATATGTGCTAATACGTAATAACTAGGCAAAACTAATAATAATCTACTAGGTGTGAGACTGTGGTTTGTGGTTTTCACCAGACTCTTAAGTTTCTACTTCCTCTATAAATGAATAAGTTTCTATATAGCTAGTCTATGTGGCTAAAATCACATCTTCTACACTATGATCTACATATATTATTTCTAGTTTAAAATCTTCCCAAATTACCATTACTTAAGTTCTGTTCAAACCATTGCTTGCATAGTTTTAACTCTACTTCCCTAGGTGAACATCTAGGTCTCCTGATTCTTCCCAGAGTGATAAAGTTTTATACATGAAACCCATCTTTCCCCATATATATATATACAGGCTCCTGTCCAAGGTAAAGGAGGCTGTGTGACTGTAGGAGGTGGTTCTGGAGTAGGAACTCTTCGTCTGGGTACCTGCCATGTAACTCCCCTTTCCCATCTCAAAGATTACATATGATCCTGAATGTCTGGTAGGGGGAACCCACCTGGGCTAGGACTTTCTCCAGGTTTGGGCTGTACCAAAGCTATAGCTTTCGGCTTGAGTACAGCAGGAGGGTTTGTTGCCCACAATTCCTGCTGCTGCAATGGCCGCATCGGCTGCCTGCATTTCCTGTTGAATGGGCTCGGGAATGTATTTTCCCAGGAGGAGCAGATGTTTTCATGAAGTCATATATATTATGGGGGCTTCTGAAAAGGGGGTTTTTCTAGATGTGCTTTTGGAATTTTCTATCTTTCCTAGAAAAAGGCTGGAAGGCATAATAGCAGACAGACTGTGCTCCTGAGTGATATAATCATTAGCTCCAGACTGAGGTAACTTCTGCAGAGAATTGGACAAGAGTGTCTTTTCTTCAGGGTTAGCAAGAAAACATTCATTAGTATAATTATCTCTATTATCCCGCCAACAATCATTCCAAGCAAAAACAAAATAAGGAGAAAACGCTTTAGCCTAATATCCATATGAGCCCACTGGACTTTGTCAAGCAGTGTTGCCGTCTGGAACACGGGCTGTGGCACCTGGGTCTAGTCCTTTGCTGTGAAACCAGGACTGCACCCCTACCTGGGCCAGGGAGACCTTTAAACGTTCCCCTTCATCAAGGGCAAGTTGCCCAGATTGCTTATCAGAGGACGGAGGCTGCGTTCCCTCCTACCCTTTGTGCAGCCTGGGTCTGTGGGGCTCTCCGCGTGGCGGCACCAGCTGGTTGGTGAGCAGGCTGTTCTGTGCTCACTAGGTGTGCCCCGTCCTCTGCATGTGGCCCAGCCCCCTCTGCCCTGCCATCTGCACAGGCACAGGCCCTTCTGTGGCTACAACCAGAGGCCAGATACTTCTTCATTCGCTGAAGTGTCAGAAAGACTTTATAAACCCCATAATCAAAAACATTCTGCACATTTCCTCAGGCAGGAATACAGCCGTTTCAAACAAAACTCCCATTTTTCCATGTGAACATACACATGCCTGGCTTTGCACAACAGATATTCACCAGAACAACACATCAATTCTTTATTTGTCCTTCACAATAGGAAGAACAGCTGAGGACTCTTAATCGAGACGACAAGGGATACGCAGAGTCCCTGTAATTCTTTCAAGAAGACAGCTTTCCATTTTTGGAAGGACTTTGAGAAAATAAAGAGAATAAACTGGTGGATGAACTCTTTTCTAAACTAAAGCCATCAACCTACCAAGTCAACAGATCTCTTTTCTTTTAAATCAAGTTCAGTGCCATCACAGGAAATGTCCAACTTCTCTTGCTTGTCCTGTCAGGTGATAGTCCAGCTATCGGGTCTTGTACTACCTCTGGCTCAGCACTAGGAATTCAGCCACCTCTGCTGCTCTGCCTCACGGGAAGCTCTCACTGATGAGGGCCTAGTGCGATCAGTCCGTCCGGCTGAGCGCTCACGCACTCCAGCGCACAGGGCACGCTCACTGGCAGAGCTCGGTGCATGGACCCACGTGCAATGAAACTCACACTTTTGCCCTTTGATTTTCTTTCCTACCAGCTCTGACCTTCAGTTCAAGGTGTCTGCTGCTCACAAAAAGAGCAGCAAACGCATCTAGAGGCAGATCAAACCCTAAAAAAGAGGGCACGAGGACGTGCATTTCCAGTCGCTTGCCTGCTGAGAGCATCGGCCACAGGAACCCTTCGCCGGTCTGGGGTTTCTGTGGGACGATTTTGTAAAGTAACGCATATGTCATGACAGAAATCTTTCCTACTAGACAAATGAAGCAAATTTGTTTCAACACTAGTAATTAACCATGATTGTAAATTTTAATTGACTAACACACTAGACATGGCTTTTTTTATTTTTTATTTTTTGTACCAGAGATTGAACTCGGGGGCACTCGACCCCTGAGCCACATCCCAGCCCTATTTTGTGATTTATGTAGAGACAGGGTCTCACTGAGTTGCTTAGCGCCTCGCCGTTGCTGAGGCTGGCTTTGAACTCGCGATTCTCCTGCCTCAGCCTCTCCAGCTGCTGGGATCTGATTGCTGATCGTTCAAAGCAGCAGGGAACTTCTCCGTGGGACCTCCAAGCGATGTGTTCCACTCTGTGGCAGGAACCTGATCTCTGCTCAGCCGGGAGGGAACTCGCGGTCGAGTCGGCCCATCTACTGTGGGAAGATGTCTTTGACATGTGGTGTCGTTGGTATATTTTCAAGTATGTTTTAACCCTGCGTGATGGTCCCTTTCATGGCTTCTAAGTGGTGCTGTTCAGGTCTGCACTTGGGCAGAAGGCACAGGAGCAATTCAGCTTGCTGAGTTGGGAAGAGTAGAAACCAACATGGAGTATGTCCCAAACACTCCGGGGACTGTGGCAAGGACAGAGTTGCTCCCCGGGGAAGGAGGGAGACAAGCACGAGAGAGAAGTAGAGATGCACATTTTTTCCACTTTCACATGTACGACTCAGATTTCTTACAGAAATTGTCACTGGGGGATTCTCATCTTGTGTTTGTGTGTGTTCAACAGTCAACCACTTAACCACTGTGGCTTTACGCACCAGAGCCGAGTGGCGCCTTTGATTTGCTCCAGTTCGATGGCACCCATACTTGGGTTTTAGGTTTTGTTTGGATAAAAGTGGGGTGTGCTAGGACAGGGATCTTTTCTTCACTTCCCCAATCCTCTGCACCCAGCGCCGGGGGGAAACAGACCTGAGGGAGGGCAATCCGTGTCTCCGAGCCCGCCCGGAAGGGGCTTTTCCACAGTCTCAAGAAAAACGGAAAAACACATCTGCAGTACGTGACTTAATTTCCAGTCAACATACACACTGAGCCAACTGAGTAATGGAAATAAACGTTCTCCAGTCCCACAGTCGGGGTCAAGGTGACAGGTCCCTGTCCTCGAGGAAGGCCCGGGTGAAACAGGAGTCTGCCACCGTGAGGCTGTTGCTCTGTCCTCAGGGCGTGAATCAAATGTGTCACTTCTTCTCTTCTCAGAGTGGCTGAGGAGTATCTCGTGGTGGTTGCTTTACCTCACACAGAATCGGACACTAACGTGGTGGCACAAGGTCCGTCCCTTCACCTGCATGGCCACCAAGCTCGTCCCTCACCCGTCCAGCCACTTGGCTGCATTGAGTGACTTTCAGGAGAAGCTGTGAGAACCCCTGGTCAGGCAGCTGCTTCTCTGAGCTGTGGCTGAGGGTGGGAGAAAGCTCTGGGGGCGGGGAAGACGCCCCGTCTCTGAAGCAACCACCTCCTGACCCGCCTGCCTCCCCTGCTCTGCTGAAAGCAGCAGCAGCCACAGTTAGAATGGTGCAGGGAGGAGGGTGTCAGCCAGCTACAGAAACCAAACACAAAAGACTGTCTTCTCTGATCAAAGAAATGGAGAGATCATCCAATTCAAAGCCAAGTCTGTACTTCCAAAGGATGGAAAGGGATTCTGAAAGCTGTCACTCAGATTCAAGTCTGCCAGACACAGAGGCCATGCTGGACTATGGGACAACCACACAGCATGGCTGCTTAGGCCTCAGTGTGTGGCATGGTGACTGCACTCGGCCCCGCAGGCTCCAGGAGCATGTGTAACAGGACACGGGGAACATCTTGACATCTTGGCCGGGCTCACGGTCAGCTCTGGTATTGCTGCACACAGTCTCTCCAAAAGCTTTCACGAGTAAGCAGCAGAATCATGAACACTCTGGAAGGAAAAAAAAAGAATATTTAAAAGCTATTTATATTTTTATTGAGTTGCTTTTGGAGAATGGTCCTGGATTAATTATAGCATTATAAAAGACACTGCAATTTTAAGCACTCTTTTCTGTATTCAGTCACATGTGGAACTAAATATATAAAACTTCATCCGAAGTTTCAAGTCTGACATAATGAAAACATCCATATTTTTGATAGGCCAGTGATGAAAACATCGGGTGATTTCACACCTCAGTGAGTTCAGCAGAGAAATGCATTTGCCAGCACCACCTGCAGGAGTTTCTCAAGAGAGTCATGGTGGGCTCCCCCTGGAGGCCAGGTCCCGTGAGTCCGTGGGGACATCAGCTGTGATGCCAGCCGCCTGGGACCCACCATGTCCTAGTTCCTTTCTGTTCTTTTTTCTCATGTACAGAAATAAGGATGATAATATTTTATAAGGATGACTTAGGATTACAAAAGTAACTCTTTCCAGTCTTATACTGAATTTAAATATGAAAACTGCACTGAGAAAATAGTCCCAATATTTCCATTTCAGTTGCCAGCAATAAAGCAAAGTGGCCCATCGAGCTTGAGTCTTTTCATGAGCGTTTCCTGCCCGGCCACACAGGAGAGTCGGGGGAGCATCGTTTGCTCTCCAGTCACCGTCACAACTGGACGCAGGAAGGCCACGCTCCCCAGAGTCCCTGCGGGACCACAGAGAGTCACCAAACACCTGGCAAGGGAGAAGCAAGCCACCCAGTTCCACACCGGGCTCCAGAAGGACCTGCAGGCTTATTCCAGAGCAGTGTTTTGCCCATTCCTGCCTCGCCATTTTGTTAAAAGAAAAAAAAATGCTTCCCAAATGGTTAGTACAGCTGCTTTCGTGAGGTTGCCTCATGGAAGAGTTTTCCTTAACATTCGGAGGCTCTTTTCACTTTTAAATGTATATGAAGGAAACTAATTGATGAAATTGCTCAAGGAATACCCGTTGCATCTGCGCACACATCTGGATTGCAGTCGTCTTCCTCGTGCCTTGTGAATGCACGCCCACCCTTCCGGATGAACCAAAGAAACTTAGGTTCAGGTTGATCCTTCCTGAGGAGCTCCTACTACAGCACGTGGGAGCACAGGACGTGGGAAATATATTCTTACATTTCTCGAAACTTCAGAGCAAGTGTGGGAACTAACCCTTTGGCACAGTTGCCAACAGAGTCAGAATGCTCATCACCGTCCTCAGCATCACCACGTACGCAGCGGGAGCCCTACAGTGGTCTGAGTGATTCTGGAGCCGTGCAGGACCACTGTTCCAAGTAGAAGTCAAAACAGCATCAGACTTGGGGGATTCTCAAGTTGAAATACAAGCTGGACGGAGGGTCTGCGCGCCTGCTGCTGGTGCTCAAGGTGGGCCTTGCAGCCCACAGCCTGCTCCCCCCTGGCTGGAACCCCAAGGTCCGCCAGGGTTTTCCCTGCTGGGAGCCAGGCTGGGCTGCCAAGGAGTTACTGAGTGCTCAGTACCAACTCACCACCTATTTTTCAGAGGTTACAAATAAAATATATTTAGAACAATAATGTGTATGATCAAAATATATGATCCATACATTGACGGGCAAGCAAATCATTTTGTACACGAAAACTCAGAGTTCATCTAATTATAACTAATGGATGATACACATGAAATTAATCACTGCTCTGTAAATCCTTGAACACACTGAAAAATAAACACTTTAAGCATTGTTTTGAATTAAATTTGATATGAAATTTCACTTTTACTAAAAACACACTTTGTATTGTTTACTTTTTAATAGCTTAACTCATTTGACTGTAGGAAGTGTTGTGGCGAGATTGCAATCAATCACCAAGTCAATCTTAAAGCAGGAGATGGAACCATCTTTATTCACTAGTTGGCGAGCCAAGGGCCAGGCTGTAGGACTACACCCTTCGACCTCCTCCAAGGACCTTTATAGTCCAAAATCACATTAATCACAAGTGGCTGTTGCTACCATTCAAAACCATCAACAAACGTCATGAGATCTAAAATCATCAGCAGAAGGGGAAGTGGGAAGCACTTTAAAGAACAGTTACTAACATCCACACAATCAATCTCTTACAGGGTACATTGTCCAAGAAAAACGGGAACCAAAGAGAAGAACAGAAACACTGTTTCTAAGCAGGGTGTGCTTAGGATCAGGGTGGCAGGGTGGGGTGTTCCCATGGGAGTGTGACGTGGTGTCTCAGGGTAAAATGGAGTCTGTTTGGTCATCACCCATGTAGCCTGGCCCATAGCGGAAAAAACAGTCCACGAATCTGGAATCTCGGTTGAGTGAGCTCCTGGAGGTTGAGAAGACCGGCTGCCTGCTCCTGCCAGGATGGGGCGGCACCTTAGAGACAGGGAGGAAGACGGCACAGAAACCGCGACATGAGAGGCTGTGGCCGCAGGGGACCACGGGGCTCACTGTGGCGAGCACTGGAAGCAAGGGCTGTGCAGCCGCCCAAAGGCACCGCAGGACCCAGACACACAGGCAGCCCTGGCCTCCAGGCTGCTCCAGTGGCCACGTGGGAAGCAGGGGTTCTCCCTGAAGTCGGACACATCGTCTGTGTTTCTTTTTTAAAGTCAGACATGTTAACGTTAGCAGCAGCTCTCGAGCCACAGGGATGCGCCTGCAGAATCCCTTCAGGCTCACTCATGGCGTGACCGTCCTGCCTTCCGGCAGCAGTGTGTTGGTGAAAAGCAACCAGGACATCACGAAGACACGCGCTCAGGCTGAGCAGAGTTCTGTTTCCTAAGCTCCCCAGGCCTGTGGGGAAAAGATAAAGATAATTGTGAAGAAAAATTAAAAAAAAAAAAGAACATCTCTATAACTTAAGCTTCACAAGATGAAAGTTTTGTAGAGAAATCTTTATTAAAAAGTTTGCTTTTCAGCTGCTCCTGGTTATTTTGGGTTTTCTTAAAAGGTCGGTGGCACCCCACACGAGCCTGCTCACCCCTGGGCCCTGTTGTGGGAAAACACCTCGCAGACATGAAAACCACTCTGGTCAGCGTCCGGAGGGGCCTGAGCCATGCAGACTGCGCTCACTATGCTTCTGTAAACCCCAAGCCACCAGAACAGCAAGCCGGGAGCAAATGAGCTCTTCAGCTAGCTTTATGGGCTTCAAAATAAAACCCAGAAATTCCAAAATCCCTCAAAATGTAACTGCTGGCTTCCCGCCACCCCAGCCCAACCCCTCCACAGTCTTCGGCACTAGCGAAACAGAGAAATCTTGGTTCCTGGAATTCACCAATGACCCGGGTCGGGCATGCTCTCCTTATAACGGTGAAGCCCACACCAACTGTGAGTCCCTCTCTGTGAACTCTTCCTCTAGTGACCTCCTTCTAATTTGGAATTGCCACTGTAGGGTGTGTTCGCTCACAGGTTAATGTGGGATTCAACTTTGGCTATTTCTTAAAAGCATTCCTGTGCATACCCTGGGGGCAGCCGAGGCGTGGGTGGTGGCCATGACCACCTCTGGTACTGAGCTCTGGGAGGCTCTCAAGGGGTCAGCATGAGAAGGATCTTTACCTAAGAGAGAGGGTGGAGCCGACACATCAGGCCGTTAACAAGGTCTTGGAACTCAGGGAGAAGACACGGTAACTGAGGCCATGGCAGGGAGCCATCCACAGCTAGGCCCCCCATGAATCTGTGTTTGAGGCTTTGGGTGGTGGGTGCACACCGTAGGCCAAAGAGAAACAGCCATCTCATTTTGAAAATAAATTTTAAAAGCACTGAAGCAAGCAGCCTGTTCTCATACCTCTGATTTACACGGTGTGAAAAAGCTGTATCACCCAGACTTGTTCTAGAGCATCAGATAGGGACATCAGGGCCAGCCTGACAGGAAGAGCGGCGACCTCCTGGGTGGCCAAGCTCTTCTGGGGAAAGTGTGGAGCTGGCAGGCAGCTGTAAGGTGCAGTGTGCTCAGGGAAACACAGGATTGTGCTGTCTCCACCCTTCCTCCACGGAGAGTGTGCAAAGGCAAGAGGGGTCAGGAGGCCATCACAGGGCTTGGTGCAGTGGAGACACCTGGTCCTCTCAGGAGTGGCTGACGAGGTGACACCTTGGGCAGACTACAGACCCTACAAGAGCAGGGCTGAGCAGCACTTTATTGCAGGATTTCGTTTTAAACCTGGGGCTGCCATAGGCTGGGGAAGCACAGTGCATTCCGTCTTGAATATTTACCCTTCTTCAAGAACTGCACCAGCACGTTCACAGTGAGGCCAAGTGGCAGGGAGGTGTGGAGGTGCCCTTGTCCCAACTTCTCTGCAGATGGTAAACGTCCCCAGTAAAGAATCAAAGAAAAACGACATGCATTCCCAATATTCCAAAAGTATGATAACTTGTAATGAATGCATGTTGTTTTGATCTACTGTTTATTAACAGTAAATATGATAATACAATCAGGGAAAGTACTAGCACTTGAGATCTTGTGATCAAAGGAAGTGCTTAAAATTCAAACTTAGATGTAACATGTATTTTGAGACAGGGAAATATAAGATAATCAACAAAGGATATTCACGTATAAAAAGGAGACATAAAAATGGAAATATGAGTTCAAAAAGAAAAAAGAAGAGCTCGAAATGTTTCAGCCATTAGGAAGTCTTTCCAGGTCGACATGTACACGTGGCTGGTGCCAGGTGTCTGGTGACCATGGTGTGTGATTTCATGGGGTCTCTGCCCCAATCTACCAGGAGCTCCTGGCAGGGACCCTGCAGCCTTCATTTCTAAAGTCTCAGAAAGCCACCTGTAACAGTCCCCGACTCCTCCCCTTTGCCCTCAGTAAGTATCAGACCCTGCCCATCACGCCAGCTGCCCCATTTCCTAATGTCCCTTTGGGGTTCCTTGCCTTGTTGGGGGCCCTCACACCTTCAATCACCTTTCACTTGAATGACTGCTTTTATTGCCATGAACTTTAATAACTGCCCAAATCCGAAAAAGCCACACTAAAATGACGACCATTTCACAAAATAAGAGCTTCCCTTGACTTGCCTGGGCTTCTGAGCCTGTAGCAGCTGTCAATCCAGAGGAGACTTCCAGCTGGCAGCTAGCTGACCACAACAGCGGGCAAGCCCTGCGGCCACAGAGCCTAAGAGCGGCCTGGGCAGTGGCTCCAGGGTGACGGGGTCTAGTCCTCTCCAGCTCTCTCAGGCAAGTCTTAGGTGGCAAAGTGCCAGGGAGGGCTGCCCCCAGGAGGACCCTGTCAACCAGTGATGCCAAAGCCCTGCCACGAGGACAGGTCGCAGCCAGGAGGCAAGCTCTGTTGCTGGGGGAGTTTGGGAAACCCGAAGGACTCAAAGCCTTCGTCAGTGAGAGGCTGGGCAGCTCCCCAGGCAGGTGGAGGCCCACCGTCAGAGCCACAGGATGTCAGTGGGGGAGAGAAGAGCAGCACTCACAGGGGCAGACAGAGGAAACCCCGCAGGACCTCCGCCAGAGCAGGGACTCCTAGGACCTCGGAGCCCAAGTCCATCGCACAGAAACGTGACCCTGGGGAGGGTGGCCAGGAGAAGAGAGGGCCTCCACTAGTACAAACACTGAAATGCCATCGGAGTCACACGGAGAAAGGTTTCTTCCCCATCCTCGCAGCTCCACGATGTACGAGTGAACACCTGCTCGTTCCGCTGGGTGCTCCCCACACGCCACTCCAACCGTGGCAGGCATGAGCTCAAGGACGCGTCAGGATACATGTTGTCAGTTTGATATTTTTGTTATTCTTTAAAGAAGGATCTTTTCTTTTATGGACAATAAAACCTAAAACAATTATCTTAAAAGAGCTACACTACCAAAGCAATGCTTACCTCCCTTGAAAGTCCAGACACAACAGTTCTTGCCTCTTTAAATATTCACCAACTGATAGCCAGTATTTGTAAAATACAATGCATTGAAAAAATCATGGAAAACTCAACTGACTACACATTTTTCATTTTTAATATTTACTATATATTTTTTCAAAACTCAGTACTAAAGAGGTGTTTGTTTTCACATAAATGTTTAGACTTTCAAATTGATTTATTTTATGAAATCTTTGGATCAGAATTGTCAAAATATGACTTTTTGTTTATGCATAAAAATATTCTATTTTTTTTAGCTTAGAATATTCACATTCCCTCACCTCCTTTCCCTGGTTCCCAGGATTTGTTTCGTAGTATTCTGAAACAATCAGTCATCTCTTTACTATCTCAGCTACGAATGAAAAGGAGAAGGAGGAGATCGCGTGTGTGTGTGTGTGTGTGTGTGTGTGTGTGTGTGTAATTATTCTTTATTTATCCACCTTCTCCACTTTCCTGTAAACCACGGTGGTGTGATGGTTTCAGCCTGCACCACACTTTTGAGTGAAAACTTACTAGGTTTAATAGTATTTTGAAATTCTTACTCTATTTCTGAGAATGAAAAATAGAAAAAGAATGAGTTCCTGAAAGGCTATTTATTTTGGATGAATCACAGGGAAGTCAGTGAAAACTTTTAACTAACGTCATTAAAATCACACTGGAAATATCCCACACTTTGACTTACCTGTGTGGCATCGACCTTGTCCCATAAGGTGAGGCACATACAACTGACTCTCCTGTTCTGTGCTGAGGGAGTCTTCCGTGTCCCGGGCCTGACGCGTTCTTGTCCTGGAGTGCGGCACCCTGGATGTGAGGGGCGCAAGGAGTCTGGCTCACGGAGTCTGGTCCACAGGAGACCCCCGCAGTCACGGAAACTAGAGCTAAAGAAGGGGTCTCTCTGGGGCTGATGGAAACTGCTTTGTGACTTTAATGTTTTGCTGACCGTGCCTGTTAACAGAATTGCATGTCTGTAAGAGTTCAGGCATGAACTATTTTTCTGGAGATGACATTGCTGAGCTTTGGAGGCTTTCACTCTGCATCAGCCTCACTCCCAAGATGTGTTTTTCTTGCCACCCGGGGACCTTTCCCGACTTGGAGCTGTTTCAGAGACTGTGCCCCCGGCTCTCAGCTGCCCTTTCTGCTCAGCTTCCTGCCTCACTCCCGCCTCAGGGCCCGGTGTTTCTATGGCTGCACGATCCCCAGTTCACTCTGCCTCCGCCAGGAGCTCTCTGCTGTGCTTTATTTGAAATCCATGATAGTCTGCCTCAAAGGAAAGTTTTTATTGACTTGCAATAAAGAAGAGTATTTCAATCAAAGATGAGAAGAAATAAAATGGTGGTGGTGGACACCTAGGGATGGTAGCACCTTGGCTTTGCTCAAGTGTGGGCACGGGAGGGCAAGACTGAAGAAAGGGCGCTGGGCCCCGTTTAGGAGGGCAGCAGTTCCAGCTCTCACGAGGAGCCTTTCTAACCGCGTGTGCTTTGAACACTCCAGAAACTAATTGCAACAAAAAATATGCTCTTTGATACACACAGATTAGCCTTTCTTGTTAGCCCAGAGCTAAAAATTAATGATAAAAGTAAAGATAAAAACACATTTGGCTCTTAGGCAAATTTAATTTAGGTCAAGTTCTAAGATAAATAAAATAAGCCTAACTTGCAAATATGAAGATTCGTTCTTTCTTCTTAGTATTTCTTATTGCTTCTCAGATTTTAAAGGAGACTCTGATTCTATACATGGATCTCTTCTGTGCCTTGGTTTCAACCTCTGCAAAAATATGGGTTTGAACATTTTTTCTTCATAACATAAGATAGAAAACTATGAAAATGAATGATTTGTGAATCTAAAAAAATGATTATTTATCAGAGCTAGTAGCATATGGAGAATCACTTGCCCCCATCTGGAAGGGCTGGCTTTGAGGTTTCTGAAGGCATGGAGAGAGGCCTGGGGCATGGTGCTCCTGAGGCCAGGCCTGCTGGGCACCTGTTGGGCTGCAGAGGCCTGGCTTCTCAGCAAGGAGCTGACAGACCTCTAAGCCTCAGCAACCTGTCCATCTGCTGACAGAAGCCTGGGGCTGTGGGCCGTCACTTCTGTACTTGGTACTCATGGACCAGGTGTTAGTTCAAAACCTCAATTCCCTTGATTGTATTAGGAAAAGGGAAAAAGAGTTCCTTGAGGTTTTTGACTTTGGCTCCTTGGGCTGCCCTGTTCAGTTATCATGGTCTCGGCCACTAGTCACAGCAGCCCAGAACACCGCCCCTGGAGAGGGAAACAGCAGAGAAGCCCGGGCCTGCAGGGTGGCCCTCAGCAGCTCTGCAGAGCCCACACCACGCACGCCAGCTGGGCAGCGCCTGTCCCTGCTGCTGCCCCCAGCACTCCGTCCTTCTGGTTTTCCGAGTAGATAGCAGGTTTGTCCGCTTGTTGGATCACAGCGACAACAAGAGCTAACTTGGCGTGCTCCCAGTGAGAGCCCAGGCTGTGCCCGCCCTCTGCGTGGACTTCATGGGCCTGGTCCCAGGGCGCAGCTGCAGGTGAAGTGTGGTGTGGTGGACCCTGGTCCACAGGCGGCGCCGGTGCACCAGGTGGACTGGCTGCCGCCCCTGCCCATTGGGTCCTCAGCCTCAGAGGACAGAGTTGGGCTCATTTTTCCCACTGATACCTCTTGTGCCCCAGACTGCACTAGCCTGGAGAGGACATGCAGTCGGTTCTAAGGTTGGAACCAGGGTGAATGCATTAGAGGCACAGGGTGCAGGGAGAGCAGGTAGGAAGCCAAGCCTTCCTGAAGGCCCGTTCCATCCTGGCAGGTCCAAATCCCCAGGTGGCAGACAGAGCCAAGCCAGGATGCAGAGGAACCATGACATTCAAGATGTAACCAAGACCTGACTTTGTTCTGAATCTTTCTTTTTTTAAACTGGAGGTGGAGCCCAGGGTTGCTTTACCACTGAGCCCTATCCCCAGCTCTTTTCACTTTTTGTTTTGAGATGGGGTCTTGCTACATTGCTAAAGCTGACCTGGGACTTGCGATCCTCCCTCCTCAGTCTCCGGAGTCACTGGGGTTACAGGAATGGCCACTGCCTGGCTTGTTCTGAACTTTTGAAATCATTTTACTCATCCTGATCTGTAAGCATTTTCCTGTGAAACTTCTTCTCTTAGCGCTTAATATCTCTGATCTTTTATGAGACTTTTTGATAAAATGAGCACGCCAAGGTCATAGTTTGGATATTTTTTCAGTACTGCCATTATTTATTTTTAATTATAGAGGGAGGAAAGAGTACAGCAAAATCCCTTCTCTCGGAGAAGGTGATATTATTACTGTGCCAGAGACACCTAAGTAAATGTTTGATTAAAATGCCAGAAGAGGTGCTGTGGGGAGAAGCTGCTAGCCTGCAGCCTGCTGTGCTGAGACGCTGTTCTTAGGAGGAGGTACAATTTCTATTTAAATTGCTGGTGATGGCTCACGTGTTCAATCTGAAGGACGAAATGAAGGACAAGCTAGAGAGTTCTGCAGCCACTGAAGCAGCTCCCACTGGTAGTCACACACGCTTCTGGGAGGGCAGGCCCAACATGAAAAGTGTGGCTTTGGTTCTCTGTTATGGGGACTAGTTTCCTGGTTGACATTTAAATAAAGCCTGGCGATATGACATATTGGGAACTATGATCCTCAAAACAGTGGCTTTTAAACTCTTCAGATAATTCCATATTATTTGGGGGAGTTACTGTCTTTGGAAGACTGAAAGAATTTAGGACTCACATCAATTTTAGACTTTGAAAACATCATTTTCACTAGAAAGCTTTCATTTTAAAAATGCCCTGTGTGAACAAAACTCAGGAACTTACAAAGATGAGAGCTGCTAAAAGGAGTCCTACCTGCTCTGCTGAGTCCCGCCCTCTCCTGGGCTCTGCAGAGAGCAGAAGCTCAGGCCTCACCGCACACAGGGTCTCCAGGTTCATCCACCCTTGGAGCACAAAGCAGCAAGTGTTGTGAAGGACATCCAAGCTATGGTTATTTCTCGTCGCTGGCCCCCAGAAGCTTCATAAAATGCCTCTGAGCTGTACTGAGCTTTACTTTGCAAGCCTCACAGAGGTCCAGCTGACCAGAGAGCATCCTAGGGTGTGTAAGATGCACAACGCGGTGATTCAGTGCATGCACACACTGTGAAATGACTTCCCAAATCAGGTGCGAGCTCGTCCACCTCCTCCCACCGCCCGGTGCAGCGTCCTGAGGGCACCTGCTACCAAGCACACCATGCATTGCTGCTGCGCAGTCGGGGTACCTCGGGGAGGGCCCTGGGCTCGCTCATCTCCTAATGCAAGTGTGCACCTTGACCCGAGCTCCCGCGCGCCCCCTTCCCAGGCCCTGGCACCCACTCATCCACTGTTTCTGTGAGGTGGACTCAGAGTTCAGGCGCAGGTCAGGTCTTGTGGGGCGTGCCTGCCGTGTTCCAGCCTCACGTCCTCCAGGTTCGTCACATTGTCACAGGTTGGTCACGAAGGCGGGATTTTCTCTGCCGAGCGGTTTCAGCCGTGCGCACCGTGCCTTCCTCATCCGTCCGCGAGCTGGCGGAGCACAGGCTGTGTCCTCCTTGGGTGCTGCGGGCGCGGGCTAGCCAGGTGGTGAGCTGCGCCCTGGACACCGGCGGGAGCGGCTGGGCCCGAGCTCGCGCCCCCTTCTCCTGAGGACCTGCCCACTCTCTCCACCAGACTGCTGGCATCTGCCTGGCCAGAGGCGTGCCTGCCCCCTCGCTCCACGCTGGCCGCGCCACCCGAATTGGAGTGGACCACAGCCACCCCGAGGGGAGCAGGAGGCGCCTCGTCCTGGTGTGCTCTGCATTTCCCAGGCGGTTCCTCACGTCAAGTGCCCTTTCATGTGCGCTTGGCCATTCTGAGGTGGTCTCTCGGGAAGAAGGCCTGCCGCGCCGAGCCCACCCCTCTCCGTGCGCTCATCTGCCGGCTGCAGGTGCTGAATCCCGCCGCCCTGTAGGTCCTGCGCAGGAGCCCTGCTCAGACACGGCTGCCGGTGCTCTTGCACCCTGACAGCTCCCACTGGCTCTTCAGGAGACCAACGGCAAAGCAAGAGGGCCTGCCCTCAGGAATCTCGCACCATATGAGAAAGCACCTCACACCCACCCGGACCCAGAGTGCCCGTGGAGGGGTGCACCAGCCTAGTGTCCTGGTGTCTGTCCCCGCACGCCTGTTGTGATCAGGATGAACAGCAATGAGAACGGCACCAGACGGCTGTGTGCGATAAAACTAGAGGATCACCGCGCATCGCCACCCATGGGGGTCACAGTCACAGCATGCAGCAAGCAACGTACCCAGCTGGCCGGCTGCCGGGGCCTCGGGTCAAGCACGGTCCTCGGCAAGCGTGCTGAACGCGAGGTCAAACAGCTCTGCGGTTAGAGTGCTCAGGTCCAGGGCAGAGGGCGCCGCCTGAGAAGTCCTGGGCCCCCAGGGCGCTCCCCGTCAGTCCAGGCAGGTAAGGAGTGGAGCCCCAGTGTCCCTCTAAGAAGGAAGGTTACCTAATGGGAAAGAGGAGGAGAGAGATGTGCAGAAAAGGAGATCGTGAGCAAAAAAGTAAAATGTCATAAAAATTAGTCCTATGCTTTAATATTCGAAAAAAAGCACAATCACCTGGGGTGAAAACGCGCGAACCTGCAGTGGGTGGAGGGGGAGCGCAGCGGGCATGCGCACTCAGGCCCGTGGCCGGTGCTGCGCAGTCGTCTCCTAAGGGACGGTCCCAGTCCCCCGCAGCGTCCGCAGAGGCCCTCTCTGTAGGGACGCGAAGTGAGGCAGCAGGCAGTGTGACGGCTCCGTTCACCCTTTGCAAGTTCCGGCTTTTCCAGAAGGAATTTATCCTGCCCTTGACGCCTGAGGCGAAATGACCACGTTTGTGGCTCATTTCCTAACAGCGTTCCTTAATGAACTGCTGTCCTAAATAGAACCCGTCTATTTCCAACCAAACGTCTCTCCCTCTGGATGACAGTGATTTCCCTGCTGTGTGTCTGACTTCACCTGGGCAGAGGATGCTCTCAACGCCGCCTCCCTTCTGCCAGAGGCTGGAGCTGTGGCTGAGTCTTGGCCTCCACCTTTGGTGCTTCTGCCCCTGCCTGGGGAAGTCAGCCCACGTGACCCACCGCCCAGTGTGACAGGAAACCCGGCTCAGGCCTCGAGGAGCCTGCTTGGAAGAGCAGGGCCAGAGTCGGCCCAGACGCGGGAGCAGAGACCCACAGCGCCCTGTGGCTGATCGCTGGCACTGCTGGGGCAGAGCACAGACTGCACCCCTCCCTCTCCTTACGAAGTCAGCCCGCTCCCATCCCCTTGTCCATTAACTTAGATGTCTGCTAGTATTCTTTTCTTGAGTAGTCAGCAAACTCCAGGTTTTAAAATATATTTATAATGGCTTCCAGCCTTTAGAGCAAATTAAAATCACTCTTGGGCTCTTTGTGCTGCAGTTCAGTAGTGCACATACTTAACATTAAAATCTAAAAGGAACTGGCTGGAATCCTTTCCCACCCCCATCTCCATCCCAGTCTCCCTTGTGTAAGCAAAAAGTACCATATTTTTTTCTGCCCTCATTTCCTCTTTTACGACCTGAAGATAGGAAGGGGAAAAAAACGTTAGCCCCAAATCACATACTGCTGGCTGTAGCTACTAATTTGCACAATTGCAAAGTCTTGGGTTAAACAAATATATCTAGAGGAGGAAGAAAATCAGCACTTGGCATCGAATGCCTGACTGCTACTCCACCAAAAACATCGGGTTCTGTTGCTCCCTGAACCGCGGCGAGTCTGCCAGCTCTGGTTGTGGAGAACAGCATCCAGTTCTTCTTTTTCAATATTCAGCCCTTTCACTCTATGATCTATTGCCTCAGAAATCTGGGGGACCCTGGTGTGGAGTGGCAGGGTGAGAGGAGGCAGGGAAGGCCGGGTAGAGGAAGGTGGTGGAGGAAGCAGAGTCTCACCTGGGACTCTACGTGCCTGGTGGCAAGCTGTGAGGCTGCTGACGGCTCACAGTCGCGATTTCAAATGTGGAACAGCCTCCCCAAGTCTACTGAGCGCATTTGTCTAGAGTTGTCCACGTAGGTACAGGTGTGCAGATAATTAAAGCCCAACATAAAACATTTTAAGCTATTGCCTATTAACAGCACTGGCTGTGAGGAAAACGACTGGGTGGGACCATTTCAGCGTTAGCCATGGAGATTCCGCAAAGACGGGAAGCAAGTTCTAGCACACAGGGCAGGGCACAAGCCTGAGGCCTTTTCAGGATATGTCCCTTTCTATGGCTGCGTGTGCTTTGAGTCTGGGAGTGACATTCTTCCACCATGCCCTGAAAACTGCTGGCTTCCTGTGCTATGATGGGTTAAATACTGCCAGGACTGTTGTGTCTGCATTCAAATGGCCTTTCCCTGAGAATGTCCTCTGTAAATAACGAGAAGACGCCAAGAAGTCTTATGGGAGAGGGGAGAAGCTACACAAGAAGCCCCATTTTCTTTAGGTAAATTCAGACATCGGGATCCTTATCAACTACTCTAAACTCCAAACTGACTTTCTTTCTGGAAAAAAAAAGATGAATTGACTTGGACCATCACAGTGTTAAGATATTGTGTCAGCTTCTTGTCATTATGAAAATTTCCTGAGAAAATCAACTTAGAAGAGGAGAGATTTATTTTTGCTCGCGGTTACAGAAGTTCAGTCCCTGGTCAGCCGACACCGCTGCTCTGGGCTGAGGTGAGGCAGGGCATCATGGTGGAGGGGTGTGGCAGAGGAAAGCTGCTCAGCCCCTGAGGGAGAAGATAGGCCAGTGACCTGCTTCCCCCACTAGGTCCCATCTCCAGCTTCCACCACCTCCTAATAACACCATCAAATTATGAGTCAATCAGTGGACTAATCCACGGATTAGATCAGAGCCCTCAAGATCCAGTCACTTCCCAGCCCCACCTCTGGACATTACTGCACTGGGGACCACACCTTCAGCACATGAGGCTTGGGGGAGTCATTCCAGGCCCAAACACCAACACATACTTAACAAAGTTCCAGGAGCACCTACTGAGTCCAGGTGCTAGCTGCCCTAAGCACTGGCACAGAGTAGGGTGGAGGGAGCACAGATGGCCTTCTCTCTCCTGAGAGCCCAGTCCAGTGGAGAAGCCTGGAATTGCTTTCAGTCTCTGAAAATAGAATATTCATGTTGTGGGTTACCGGCCAGAAGTATGTTCTGTATTTGAAATAGTATATGCATAAAAATATGCTAACTTTGTCCCAAGACACTAATAGCTCAAGCACCATCTTTTAAACATGTAGTCATTGTTTTTCAAACAACTGGCGAAGTGCTGGTGAGGGTGGACTCTGTGTTCTGGAGCCTTCTGAAGCTCTCCTGAGGGGGGCAATGTTTTGAAATGCTATCTGGTGATGGTTGACTCCTGGTAACTGCGGCTGCCCTGAATCCTCCCCCGCTGCAGGAGCATCCTTAGCTTCAAAGGAGCGCCGAGGCCAACCAAAAGCCAAGGTGACCAAGTTCAGATTTTGACTTCTAAAGCTAACAATCTTTGCTGCCTTCAGAGATGACAGCTGTGAGAATTCGGCCTCTTTTGAACAGGAACAGAGTCTTCTCAAGTTTAAATAATGATAATAATAAAGGCGTTCAAATAGCAACAAGCAGAGCCTGCTAACCAAGGATCCCAGGGTGTCAACCTCAGGCCAAGGGGAGGAAATGTGCATGTGCAGGACTTCAGGACGGAAATCCCGGCCAGGCGGCCAGGAGCTCAGTGGGCACACACTCGCGCACTCGGAACCTGGAGTTCTGAGAAACAGGGCTCCTGCCTAGTGCCCCAGGTGACTGCAGAGCAGGCCACGGCAGCCTGCGGCGGAGTCCCACAGGTCCGGCAACACCCGCAGTACCCGGGGCCCTGCCAGGCCTGCCCGCCACCGCTCACCAGGGCAAGGACCTCGAGCCAGAGCAACTCGGACTCTTAGCGGTGGACCCTGCAGACGCTGCTGCCCAAGAGCAGCGTGCACGAGCCTGCTGGGAGCTGGTGTGGGTAAACAGCCTTCCCGCCAGAGCAGCCCAGCCACCCTGAGATCCGCCTGGGGACAGGGGCAGGGGCAGTAGCACAGTAGCTGCCCGCTGGGCCGAGGGAGGGCCAGCACCACCGCTGCCATTCACTGGACAGCAGAGCCCCGGGAGCCCGCGACGCGCAGGCTGGTTCCAAAGCTGAGCGGGTCCTTCCCGGGAAGGAGACTCGGCGCAGCCCGCGCCCTGCTTGTTGGGGGACGGGCGTGGCCACGGGGCCCTCGGTAAAATAACTCCTTTCTTGGGGTGGGGGGATGCGGATATTGGTTTATACAGCTGAAATGCTCTGAATGCCGTTCCTCATCCTTGCTGAGCCCCTTTCCGCAGGCAGCCTGCGCCCCCGCCGCCCTGCGCCCCCGCCGCCCTGCGCAGCCGCACTGGGAAAAGGAGCCAGCAGTGCCCGCCACGTGCCCGCTCGAGGTCCCTCGGGCCCCATTGGCCAAGGAAGTCGCGCGCCCAAGTCGACGTCAGCGGATAAGCTCCTCCCCCGGAGCCCCCGGACTGCGGGGAGTGCTGGTTGTGACGTGCGCGTAACAGAGGAGCCGCTTAGAGCGGGTCGCGCAGGCACAGCAGCAGTGAGGACGCTTGCTGTCCACTGCGATCACTGTCGCAGGCTCGGTGACAGGCATTTCGCATGTGCTATTTCGCTTAGAGTTGAGGTGTTGGTGTGTGATCATCCCCATTTCAAAGATGAAACCAGTGGAACTTGGTGGAGTTAATGTGCCGCGGTTGCATGGAAGCGAGCGGGGCGAGTCCTTTGTGGGTCCTTTGCTGTACGAACGTGCTCGGATCCATGCTCTCAACGACGACCTTCTCTATAAACTTGGCTTGTGTCAGGATACCGCAGCGGTGGCCCTTGGAGGGAAACACCCCTGTGGGGCCCACAGAGCGCTAAGTGCGAAGAAGGAAGTCAACCCCGGAGGCAGCAGCCTCCAGGGCCTGGCCGACTTGTGGGGAGGCCGGGTACAGAGGCCCACTGCAGCCGGGCAGGTGGCTGCTGCTGGTGTGCCCTGGGCGCTCTCTGACAAGGACAGCCTCGGCAACCAACAACAGAGGGTCGCCTCACAACTGAGCACGACGGTCTTATTATTGCAAACACCTTTGGTCAGCTCATCTGACCTCAGGAGGAATGGGGGGCCTGGGGAAGGACACCGGCCTTGACAGCCTTCTGAAGTAACATCAGTGACCGAGCCACAGAGGGCAGCTACCTAAACAACCACAGGATTAAAGCCTTCCTGGTGGGTTGGAAGAGCCCTGGGAGGGGCACACCTGGTGTCATCCGAGCCCCAGGGTGAGGGGACCTAGCCTGTGTGCACACGTGGGCTAACACTGTGACTGACTCAGTAAGGCCATGACAACCTGAGGAACAGGTCACTGTCCCTAAGTGCTTCTTTTATTTGGTACCAGGGATTGAACCTGGGGCACTTAACAACTGAGCCACATCTCCAGCCCGTTTTTGTATTTTATTTAGAGACA
The DNA here is from genome assembly GCA_004024805.1 of Geosciurus inauris. Lineage (NCBI taxonomy): Eukaryota > Metazoa > Chordata > Mammalia > Rodentia > Sciuridae > Geosciurus > Geosciurus inauris. The sequence continues at coordinate 78,513 of PVHX01008689.1, forward strand.
GGATCTCCCTGAGTTGCTGAGGGCCTCGATCAATTGCTGAGGCTGGCTTTGAACTCACAATCCTCCTGCCTCAGCCTCCTGAGCTGCTGGGATTACAGGTGTGGCCACTGCCTCCGCCCCTTAAGTACTTCTAAGAGGAAGTCCATAAGCAAGTGTTAACTAACCGAGGGCCATTTTGATTCTCATGTGTGTTGCTGACACCCCAAGATTTATTTTCCAAACCCAATCTTCTCAGCAAAGTTAGGCCAAATTTAAAAAAAATACTTAAACTATTTTGGATATTTATTTTCTAGAAAAGATGTGATCACCAATAAAATGGCTCCCTATAAATGGAAGGAACGCTTTCTCCTTTGAATATTGTGTTTTCTCTGTCAACACTGTCCTGGGGGTGCACTGAGTCTTTGACATTATATAGAATTTATTACTATGGACAAACATCTTATTTAGATAAAAACCAGAACACAGTGGAAGAAATTTTATAAGGGTGAGAGTGTTTTGAGTAAATATGCATTTTCCATTTTCTGGGACATTATATCCATTCAAACACATAAAATACCTTATTTTAATCAACATTAGATCTCTACACGTATGGCTGGGTGTCATTGACTGGAATAATGATACAGAATGCTCTGAGTTGTTTTTATTAAAACTCAGAGATATCAGCAGTGTTTTGAGGGAAACAGAACCAGCTGAAGATGTTTCAGGAGTGAATGTTTCTGTGAATGCTACCTGTCCCTCAGCAGCCCCCAGCATGGCAGGCCCACAGCAGTAAGAGGGCCCGTCTGAACCCACACGGTGTGAGTGTGAGGACCTCGCCGCCTGCCAGGCTACAGCTCAGACGCCATCTTGAGCCTTTACTTCCCAGAAGCGATCAGCTTTTTTATTTGATTAGAAAGCAGGAAGCTCACTTGATGAAATGGCTTTGCCAATCAAAGCATGCTCTGAAGCAAGGCGTTATCCTGTGGTCTGTTGGCTAAACAGTTGACACACCAGTCTCACTGCCAAGTGCTTGTGGAACCCAATTTCAATGATTCCAGGTGTTCAGACCATTGCTTCTTTGCTCCACTGAAATGATTTTTGCAAGTTTTGATTCATGATCCTTCTTTTCCAAATGAGCTAATTTCTTCTGCATTTGCACAAAAAGCTGGATTTCTAGTCATAAAATATAAGACTGCCAAAGGAGTCCGACTTTCAGATTCCTCCTCAGCAACATCTTCTCAGAAACATGTTGGTATGGATCTGAGGTTAATAGGTTACTTTAGTCCTGAGTGAACCTGGGTCGCCTGGTGTTCCCAAGCCAGCCGGCTATAAGAGAAGCCAGTACGCTTCCTGGGTTTTGAAACGTGCCTGTGTCGCTACCTTGTACAAACAACCGGGAGGTATGAGAACCATGAACGGTTCAGAAGGAAGGATGCTGAGGACGGACTGCTCGTGGCCCGGCCTGTGCGGTGAGTCTGAGCAGCACTGGACGCCCCGTTGACTAAGTCCTCACAGAAGGTAGCGCGGAGGAGCAGCCACAGCAGAGGCGCTGACGTGGTCTGCGGGGCCTCTCAGAGCTGGAGAGCGCCTCGTGTGGGCGGTGACTGGGACACAGCGGGCACCGCCAGGCCTTGTGCTCTCCCTTCGTCTTCCCCGGCTCCCAAACGCGCACTTGCAGACAGAGGGGAGGGACACCTCTGTCATTTTCTAATGATCACCTCAAGTAGCTTTGGGGGCAACTTCACAGTCATTAAGGAGTTGACCATTCTTAAAAAGGGCTCTAGATTCCACACTCTAGGCTATTCTTTTAAAAACATCAAAATAAATAAAATCAAACAGGATTATGTGGGGAAGGTGGTTTTCTGCCCAGGGAACAGCAAGAGAAAGGCCCGGACAGTGGGTTGGGAAGTTTTGTGGACTATGGTCAGGAGCGACCCATTGGGGGCTCAATGAATGAAGCCCCCAAACAATGGATGAGTCTTAGAATAGCACTAAGCCACAGATGGAACGTGATTCATTGACACACTTTCTTAGGTAAAGTTGCTTTGAAAATGAGCAAATAAAGTGAAAATAATGTGAAAAGCCAAGCCATTATTTTCCATCCTGCTTTACTCGAACACTCGGTCTATAAATTCTTGGGCGGTATGTCACCATGCCAAGTCCCATTCTCCGCCCACCTGGTCTGTCCTGCCCAGCCCTCGCTCCTGTTGCTCTTCTGCGCTGGATGGACCCTCCCCCCTGCGTCCATCCTGCCGCTCTTCAGAGCCCAGTCCCACTGTCTCCCCCCCACGCCCTGCCCTCCCTCTGCAGCCTCCGTGGGGCGCTGAGTGCCTTCCCCTAGGCCCACTTACCAGCAGCTTTATTATGGTTATTATTGCTCCGTTTAGGTTGACAAACTTCTACGAACTCATTTTGAGTTTCAAACGTATAAAGCGGGTTCCCCGGCCAGTAGTGACCACCTGGGAGCGTGGAAGGTAGGGATGTTCTTGAAGGTTGCTACAAAAGAGCAGGAAGATTTTTGGAGCACTGGATTTGTTCATTATTTTTATTTTGGTGATAATTTTGCAAGTGTATGTAAAAAAACATGCGGTGGAAGCAAATCACGCTTTCAGTTCATTCTTAAATAATTGCAATTGCTTACCCAAGTGATGCATGGCGCAGCATCCAGGGACACTGGCACCTTGAGCCTTGAGATCGGATCAGGTCTCAGCTAGTCACGTCCTAGTTCATGTTGACTTGAGCACAATGCTTGCTTTTATCACAGTAATTGCCCAAAACCCAAAGATGGCAAAATATCATCCAAACTGTGGTTGAAGTCTTCACTGTCTTAAGTTAGCAGTTCTCATGGTCTCCAAGAAGGTCTGAGCCACAGAGAAGCTGGGCACTGCAGTCCCAGCCCGAGGGCCAAGGGCCCTGCTGAACCTGAGAGGGTGATGACGGGCTCCCCGGCACTGAGCGGGACAGAACTTGGGTCCCATCTGCCATGAAGTCATGGGACCCAGCTGTGCACATTCCTGGGAAGCCACGGTGAATGCAGTAAAGAGACACCTTGTCCGCTTTCTTCTCCTTCCTGAGCCTGCGCTTCTCAGTAGGCGTTAGGAGACAGCAGAGCAGTCGCTTCCGGTTTCCGAGTAAAGATTATTTCCAGCCTAAAGTTTCTTGTCCAGCAGGCACGAACCTGATCTCCCCTGAGACAGAGCCACAG
>PVHX01008690.1:0-81503 GCA_004024805.1 Geosciurus inauris
AGAAAGAAAGAAAGAAAGAAAGAAAGAAAGAAAGAAAGAAAACAAAGTAGGTTTGGCAGCAGAAGGGATCACTTTGGCAGAGGAAGCCCTGGTATTATGCTTTGTGGAGGCAGCATACGTAGTCAGAAGTATGTGGCAAAACTACCATGTGATCCAGCAATCCCACTACTGGGAATTTATCCAAAGGCAATGAAATCAGTATGTGGAAGAGGCATCTGCACTCCCATGTTCATTTCAACACCATTCACAGTAGCCAAGATATGGAATCAACCTAGGGTGTCGATGGATAGATGAGAAACTGTGGTAAATATACACAATGAAACACTGTTTAGCTTTTAAAAACAAAAGAAATCATGCTATTTTGACAACATGGTAAATCTGGAGGATGTTAAGTGATATAAGTCAGATTCAGGAAGCCAAATAACTTTTTGTGGAATCTAGAAAAGTTGAAATCACAGAGACATAGTGGTTACCAGAATCTGTGGGGGCAGGGAGGGATAATGGGAGATATTGGTCAAAGGGTATGAAATTTCTGTTTCACAGGAGGAATAAATAAATAATTTTCAGAAGTATTTTTAAAAAGTACACAGGGAACCAGAATTTGAGCATTGTAGGATTACTGTGCTTTTCCTTTTGCATGTTACATGACAGGTACACTAAATTTATATCAATTTCTCAGTAGCACCTTCTCTCCAAAGTCTTGGGACTTTTCATTAATCCTTTCCTCTCTGTGGAAGGTCTTCTATATTTTCCTTCTTTCCCCTGAGCTGACTTCTACTATATTCATCCTTTAGATCCCAATCCAGCCCTCACTTCTTTCAGGAAACTTTTCCTTCCCTAGAAGTCTGGATGAGGTAGCACTTCTGTACACTCCAGAAGCAGCCTTTCCTTTTGTATCATTCCACTTACTTCAGAGTTATTGTCACTGCATGCTTAATTGTCTATCTCCCCTGCTAAACTGTCTAGTTTCTAGTATCTTTAGCACCTATCATGGTGACTGGCATATAATAATATTCAATACATATTTTAAAAATTTAATCGGTGGAACAGATCAGGTGAAAGTAAGTGTAGGCAAGCCCTGAAAGAGATCCATGGAGGCATACAAGACAGTTATTTGAACAACAACATGAGAGGAAGGCAACAGTTGATTATTCAAGGGATGAGCATATAGATATGTAATTTCTAAGATAAGTACAGAACTGATCTCAAGGGTAAGAGCTGACAGAGGCAAGTGAAGAACCATTATCCCAAATTCCAAATTTCAAGCTCAAGATTCAGGGTAGCTATTCAAATACCATTGGAACAAATCACCCACAAGGGTCACATAATGGCAGGAGGCAGGCAATCAGTTGTTTGTTACTGGGTCTGTGCAACTAGTCATGGGAAGAAGTCTGTTGTGTTGAGAGTGGTAGGGAGCTAACCCTAGGAGTCAAGAGGTGACTGAGGAATAAAGTAAGGTATCAGTTACTGGGCATTTAAAATGCCAAAGACAGAGAAGGACTGACTTTACAAAAAGGGATTAGGTAGAAGAGTCATAAGAAAAGGGTCATGATAAACCATTATATTGAGTGTGGTGGTGGTGGTGGTGTGTGTGTATGTGTTATAATCATAAGGTACATGATAGACATTCTAGATCACTAATCTGGATATAACAACTAAAATGAAACCTTCAAGTCGGTAGTTTGCACTTAATATTTTTCATATATAGTACAGACATGAAAGGAGATGAGGGAATAAAATATGAAATATATAGTTCAATTGTGCTTTATTTTTCAGTAAAGAGACCAATAGTGCTAAAGACATTACCAAGAACAGACACTCAATAAATAAAACATATAACACATAAATTTCAATAAAATGTAATATAACATACTATGTCTACCACAGACATTACAGAGCATTATACTTACACATAGTGTCTGGGTTCCTTTTGGCATAATTATACATACAAGGAATTTGACTTCAATCCCAAATACCATGTTATACAAAATATATAAGATTTATATATTACTGCTCACATCCAAGTGTGTATTTCTAATGTCCTTAAATTTAAAAAAACACTGTTCACATATATGATCTATAGAAATATAAATATCTTTGTTCTTATTTACAAGTTACTGTATTGTTACTAAATTAGTTATTTTCTGAATTCTAATTTATTGCATGGTAGAAAACACCTAATTACATACAACCTAGCAATTTGTGCAAACAATGCATAAATCACATGATTTTTACAGTGTATAATTAAACTGTATTTTTTCAAGCATTTGGGTGTTATTGGATTATGAATTAAAATATTACTGCAACAAATTCACATTCATTGGTGACAACTGCAACAATTTGGCATTATGTCTGTCTGACCAGCAAGACCACTGGCTCCACCATGTCCCCTTCTGCAGGAGTCCCTAGTCTTTATGTCAGGTCTTGAGGCAGCATGTGTAAGGGCTACAGTGTAGACTTGGGAGTCTGGTTTCCAAGTCCAACTGCCCATCTTGATAGCCCTGACCTTTGGACAAATTATATAACGTCTTTGTGTCTCATGTTCCTTGCTCATAAAATGGGAATGATAAGAATATCTATTTGTCATGAGGATTAAATGATCCAATATTTTTAATATAGTATTTAGCTCAAAAGAAGTACTCAATACATGTCAGCTATTATGGACATTATCATATACTCTCTCCCTTGTTTTTAGAAAAAAGAGTCCACCCATCCCAACCTACAAGAATACTGCATACTCCAAAGAGGCAACAACCCTTCTCCTCTAAGTTTTTCTTGTGTTGCCCCAGGTTAAGAATGTCTGTGACAGGTCTAGTTTTGGCATGTCCAAACATGCTCTGTGGATTGAGGCTCATCTCTGTTGCTGGACTATTTTTCTGTGAAGAATGTGGAGTACTTAGTGTCTGCTTTGGTTCTCGGCTTTGAACCTCAGCCATCATTCTGGGACAAGGGGGAAAAGCCCTTTTGGCAAGCTGGCATGTCACTTTATGAAGCTTAAACATTCTGTCTTCTATCATGGGTTGCTTTCTGCATGATCAGAGCAACTGTTCACATCACCCAGTTTAATGCAGTGTTTGTCAAAACAGAAGGGCGGGAAGCCCTAGCTTCGTTCTGGTACTAGGTAAGTATCCAAGAATCCTTACTTGTTTAAAACTTCCATAAACACACAGCTCCCTAAACTTGCCCTTCTCCTACCTATTCTCCAGGGGATCAAGTGGCTCAAAACATTGTGAAAATCAGTTTTAAATATCTAGTTAACATTTTAAACACTATATAGATCAAACCTTCTGCTGTCAGCTTTATCTTATTTCCCCACTTAGGCTTCTTGTTCTTTTACTATAAGCAGTCAAACAACTGGTGCTTTTTCATTTTTTTGATGTGTATTTAATTTTGGGGCTTTGTTTTTGTTTTTCAGTTTCGCTTTTTCTTTTTTTTTTTTTTTACATTGAAAACTTTCCTCTGGATCTTAAGTTGTGTTTGATATTTTCTCCTGGGGATAAGAAATACAAATAAACAAATTCATAATTGGCATAAAATAAAAACAAATGGAAAATGTTGGCAGAAATCTGTATATTCACAAAGTTTTCCAAAGGCAAATATTATAGCTAATTATTTCCACATTTGCCTGGAAGATAGTTGGAACCTTATGAGTCTTTGCTATTCAGCTCTTTGGTAGGAGATGAAATGTAAACAAAGAGCTTCTTCCCTAACTTGGTTAAAATGTGTTTACTCTAATGAAAGTATCTTACAATAGACTCGACCAAAGAATTTTTAGCTTTTTGATAACATTGGGCTGACTTAATGTAATCATTTTTTCATTGTTTTTCTTCTTGTTTAATTGCCAAAATGGGGTCACTTTTATAATTGAGCATGTTTAAGGAACACTTCTACTTTGACTCTTGCAAATAAACATACAAATGAAGCCTAAATAATCACAAAGGTGAACATCTCAACAAAGCAGTAGTATATGATTGGTTTCAGCCTTGTGAGGGACTTTATCAAGTGACTAAGATTATTTCTTTTTCTTCTGATTCCTGTTGCCCATTCAACTTATTTAATATGAACCTATTTTATTTGTAGCAAAACAAAAGAGTGTAGACAATATGGTATCAAAACAATGAACACAAAGAAAAAAATTTTAAAATATGTTTAAAGATTGGAATGATCCAGGGCTGGGGTTGTGGCTCAATGGTAGAACGCTTGCCTTGCATGCAATGATCCTCCTTGCCTTGATCCTCAGCACCACATAAATAAATAAAATAAAAGTATCATGTCCATCTGCAACTAAAAGTAAAAAAAAAAAAAAGATTGAAATGATCCAATCAGGAAGAAAAAATTTTTTTCTTAAAAAAATGATAAGGATAAAATGTGCAACTTAGAGATGAGGAAGCATTTTTATTCAGAAGTCTAAGATGATCTTTGTAGTGGCCACTACTTCAGTCACCCTACAAAACAGCTGAGTATCCAAACAATGCTTATCTATATTCTCCAAGTTTGCACAGATCAGCCTACGTGAGATCTAATGCATATTAACTTGCCCTACCCTCAAGTCACTTAAGAAACAAATATTATCTTTTAATGACAAATTGGTAGCAATTTTACTTCAATAGCAAAAGAAACATCATGGCAAAGAAGAATGAAAGGAATTATAGAAGCTTGTAGTCTTTGGCACAAACATATAAGAATGTGTAGACTATTAGAAATTTTAGCAGGTTAATAAAAAATCTGGTGAGACTGAGAAGTTTTAAAAACCTAACAAGATTACTGTTTAGGGTTTGTTTACAATGTTCAAATTATTTATAAGGCTCTAAGTTAAGAAAACCCATATTAAATTATTGTTTGGTTGTTATATTTCTACCTTCATTTTTAGCTTCATAGAAAAAATTAGTTCCACTATACTGTCTAATAAAGCTATAAGTTTCACTTAGATATTTTGTAATTAACTGAATACAAATAATTTGTATTTTATATTGTTCTCTATAAAAATCATAAATAAGAAAACAATCCCTATTTCACTCTTTTCCCTCCATGATCATATCAAGGAGTTAGATAATTAAATTCTTAGAAAAGAAATAAGACTTTTCTCATATCTATTGGGAGATGTACAAGATGCAATTATAAAAAGTTGATTATGTCATGTGTTTGTATGTGTCCAATGATATTGAGTAATCTCATTTAGAGGCTCCCTTAAAAAAAAAAAAAGACAAACGACCAATGCTAATTACCTTCTTTTGCAAACAGATTGTTCAGAGATTTTCAATGATGGCCATAAGCGCAGTGGATTTTACAAAATCAAACCTCTCCAGAGCCCAGCAGAATTCTCTGTTTATTGTGACATGTCTGATGGAGGAGGATGGACTGTAATTCAGAGGAGATCTGATGGCAGTGAGGACTTCCACAGGTGTGCCAATTACAACAAAAATTTATTTGCAGTAATAAATGTGAGATTTTTAAGTTAAAACTTTTTAATCATAATCAAAGTTTATTAATTAGACAAAATTTCACTTACTAAGTAAGAATACTGAGGGTAATTTAACTCAATAAGAAAATATTAGAGGTGGGTGTTGCAGGGAGACACCTTAGGTATTTCAGATGTCTATTTGTATGTGGCTAAAATTAAACTTCAATTTACAATTTTTAGAGGATGGAATGACTATGAAAATGGCTTTGGAAATTTTGTCCAAAAAAATGGTGAATATTGGCTGGGCAATAAAAATCTTCACCTATTGACTACACAAGGTAAGGTTTGCCTGATAACAAATTCATTTGAAATACAATAGAAACAACACTAAAATGTTTTCCACTAAGTCACGGGCAATTGAACAAATTCAGTAACTACTATAATTTGCAGATGGTAATGATATCTATTGAGCAATAATCTCTTTTGCAAACTGTGGCTGCTTAAAACTAGGAAGAAAGGAAAAGAAACTGGAACAAGGTTGGGAAGGAATTATTTTCTCATATACATATTTTCTATTTCTAGAAAGGAAATGTAATGTCATAATCAAAATTATGTATTAATAGTATGTATCAGTTATCTATTGCCACAATACTGTAGAACAAGAAATTTCAAAACAATAACCATCTATTCTTCATAATTCTACAAGTTAGCTGGGTGGCTTGCTGGTCAGGGCTGGGCTCTGCTGATCTTGGCTAGACTTGCTCATGGGTCCACAATCAACAACCTGGTCAGTGGGATGCTGACTGCTCTAGGTTGATCTCATATGGAAATATTCAGCTATGCTCTGTATCTTCTCTCATCTTCCAGCTAGGTAGTCTGGACTTGTTCTTGTAGCAGAGTCAAGGTTTCAGAAAATAAAGTGGAAGCACATAATTTTTTGAGACTCACAACTGGCACATAGCCATTATCCTTCTGTTGGTGAAAACAAGTCACAAGACCAGCTCCAATTTAAGGGGAAAGGAAATAGTAGGAAGAGATATGAATTGACATTATAAAAGGGAGAGGTGAAGAATTAGGGAATTGGGGCTGTTTTTCAATTAAATATATAATATATTAAACATCTTTGTTTCTGTGCCCTTTTCCCATTTTCTATTTTGAAAACGTGTTCACAGATATAGCAAAGTTGAAAGAAGTTTCAACCTACCACCTAGATTCTATATTGACATTTTCCTGTGATTATCACATATCTATCCATCTACCCATCATTCTATCCATCAATCCATTTTTTTAACTATACATTTCAAAGTAAACTGCAGATAGCTGTACAATCTTCCCCACAAACATTTGTGTGCAGGTTTTTAACTAGAGTTTGACATTCGTATAACATGTTATAGTTTGACGACACATTTTCTAAGCTTCTATTTTCCGTGTTCCTTTGTTCCTGTCTGTTGCCTTCCTTAACTCTGAGACTATACTATAGTCAACCCCACTCAATCTGATCCTGAATATTTCATAAGAAGAAGTTGTATTGCCCAAGAAAACATGCTAAATCACACTGACAATGTATTAAATATTAGAGGATTTACTTGTTCCATCCAAGTTCAGCAAAGCTACAGGTGTTTCTATATTCATAAGTTAGTAGGATTGTAATTATAAATATCTTTGAGATATAAGAATAATAGAGAGTATGGATAAGAATCCTAATACTTTCTTCTTTTTCTTTAGATCAGTGCTCTCTAAATTTATTTAAGGTTGCCTTTTGTCCTTAAAACTAATTTTAAATAGTTTTTGCCAGATACCACCTTCTGTTTCTTTTTCACATTGATATTTATCTGGTTCATCTTTATTTTTTAAATAATGTTTGTTTGTTTGTACCTTTATTTCATTTATTTTTATGTGGTGCTGAGGATCAAACCCAGTGCCTCACACGTGCTAGGCAAGTGCTCTACCACTGAGCCATGACTCCAGCCCCTCTGGTTCATCTTTTAAACTATGAAAATCCCAAGCAGTAACCCTTGGAACTTGCTCTATGGAAATGCAGAATTAGCCTAAGCAGCCTTGAGCTTATTTCCATGACTCTTTTGGGCGTCTTTGTCTTCCTGCATTACTGACATGTATACCCTTGAGCCTGAGGGAAAGCTACATTTCTTATTGGAACCCTTGGAACTTCTTCTTTTTTTTTGGTACTGGGGATTAACCCAAGAGGCCCTTTACCAGGAGTCACATCCCCAGTCATTTTTATTTTTTTATTTTGAGACAGGTTCTTGCTAAGTTGCTTAGGTTGCTGAGGCTGGCCTCAGACTTGCAATCCTCCTGCCTTAGCCTCCTAAGTTGCTAGAATTACAGGTATGGGCCACCGAGCCTGGCACCCTTGGATCCTTCTAAATGTATGACATTCAAGATTCTTACTTTTCAAAACTTTTAGTGTGTAAATTTTTGCCCAGATGACTTTGCCAACAAATCTGCTTCACCTTCATATTTGTTTATTTGGTCTAGGGATTGAATCCAGTGTCTTGCACCTGCTAAGCACATGCTCTATCACTGAGCTACATTCCCAGGTCGCCCTTTCATGTTTTGGTTTAGTGTTTGGGCTGGTTATTCTTACTGAAAATATATTTATCAGTTCCAGGCTTCACAACCATGTATCACATCATCCCAAACAAAAGACAGAGCCCTTGTGCTTGCATTCTTTAATTATGAGAGCCCTTAAGGTAGTGAAATTGCCTCTGAAAACAGCTTTATCCTTGTTACACAAAGTTTGACTTGGAAATTTGCAATAAAATTAATTTAAAAGTGGGCTGTAATTCCATGTTTATTTATTGTCCAAAAAAGTATTTAGATATTTACCTCAAAAATTGAAACTGATTTTCTGTCTCTCCTGTAACACAAAGTACCTTTTTTTTTTTTTTAATATTTTTTTAGTTGTAGATGGACACAATGTCTTTATTTTATTGCTTTGTATGTGGTGCTGAGGATCGAACCCAGGGCCTCACGCATGCAAGGCAAGCGCTCTACCGCTGAGCTACAATCCCAGCCCCACAAAGTACCTTTTAAAACAGCTAACTTAGCCTGCCTTAATGTTCCCACCCACTTCACAGTTTGGTTCACACAATCTTTCCTGCCTTAAGAGAACCCCGTCCAGGAAGGAGTCTGTGGGACTCCCTCACCCACAGCCCTCCTAAACTTGCTCTAGTAATGGAAATGCAGAATTCTCAGCCTAAGCAGCCTTGAGCTTATTTCCATGACTCTTTTGGGCCTCATTGTCTTCCTGCATTACTGACATGTACACCCCTGAGCCTGAAGGAAAGCTACATTTCTTATTGGGAGGGTGGCAGAGATAAGACCTGTGTCTGCAGATGTGTCCAAGGCCCCTTGCTATGCACAATGGAAATAGAGATAGGAAGAGAAGGGAGCTGACTACAGGCTGGGATGAGGGATTCTCTCCTTTGGGCCTCCATATTCTGGTTTGGAACTAGAGGGAGTATGAGACTCTAAATTCCAATATTTCCTTACTGGAAGGTCTTTATGATATTATATTTATCAAAACAAGAGGATATTACATATATTATCCAATAGTTCTCTGCTGAGGAAAAAACAATCTTTATTTTTTACCAACAGTGGGACAATGGGAGAAAGATGATGACTCAAAATAGCAACTAGTTCAGTTATCATTTTTCAGATACACATTTTTTATCACCTAGAATTTTTATAGTCATTAAAGTACTTATTTATATTGAGATTTGTTTTATCATATAGAAACAAAAATACATGCCAAATAAATTGCTTACTCTAAATATGTTTTCACATTTAGATATCAACTCTCAGAGATACCTTTTGACTCAGGGTCATGGATGCTAGTATATTTTCCAATAATTATCACTATCTGTGTCAACAAGAATGTTGGGGTAGTACAGAATTCTTGAGAATGTTCTAGTACTGTTTTTGATATTCTCTTCCAATGACATTCACTCCATGGATTTTTTTTTAAATATCTTTTTAGTTGTAGATGGACACAATGTCTTTATTTTATTGCTTTGTATATGGTGCTGAGGATCGAACCCAGGGCCTCACGCATGCGAGGCAAGCGCTCTACTGCTGAGCTACTATCCCAGCCCCACACTCCATGGACTTTGAGGCTAACATTCTCTTGATCCTGAGCTAAAATCAAAGGAAGGTTTTTCATATAACCTCCAGGATTCCTGTTTCTTCTTCCAATGGTTCTTGAAGGGTTTGATGGCTGATCTTTTCTACTACCTGGAAAAATAACTAAGTTTACTTACATGTAGGCAGTAGAGACTATCTTATGAAAATAGTGGCCTGACTACTCAAAATACAAGATATCATTAATAGTAACTCTTTTTTTTTTTTTTTGGTACCAGGGATTGAACTCAGGGATACTCAACCACTGAGCCACATCCCCAGTCCTATTTTGTGTTTTATGTAGAGACAGGGTCTCACTGAGTTGCTTAGCCCCTCGCCGTTGCTGAGGCTGGCTTGGAACTCATGATTCTCCTGTCTCAGCCTTCCAATGTGCTGGGATTACAAGTGTGAGCCACTGCGCCCAGCTCTAACTCTTTATTTTTAAGATCAAGATTCTTATTCAGAAAAAGATATACACCATTAATTCTTAAAACTTCTATTCTTTCATTATTAGATTTATTAATCTACTAACTAAATAATGATTTTTCTGTTGCTTTTTACTAAGTGAATTGTACTAGTTGTTACGTATGATTTTTAGTAGAACTTTCCTACCTCTACTATTGTGTTCCTTATTTTTTTTAAAGTAAAATAAACAATAAAATATTCGTGTTGTAAATACAAGGGAGTCACTATTTATTCCTTGAAAGCTGATTCTTAGTAGAAGGAAGTTTAAAAAGAGCCATAAATTAATTTTTAAGCTCACTAATCAATGTCATGTCACACATTTAAAATATGCAATTTCTTATTCTTTTTTCAGGAGACTACACTTTAAAAATTGACCTTGCAGATTTTGAAAAAAATAGCCGTTATGCACAATATAAAAATTTCAAAGTTGGGGATGAAAAGGTACTACAATTTTCCAATTAATATCAACATGAATTAATAATGAGAACGGACAATGTAACTCTAAGTCAGCAGAAATAAAAACCTACAATAGAGTCTATTCTTTATCATGTTTAAATGGTGACCACTGGTAGTAAAACTTTCCTCTTTTTCTTTAGAATTCCTATGACTTGCATATCGGGGAATATTCTGGAACAGCTGGAGACTCCCTTGCAGGGAGCTTCCATCCCGAGGTGCAGTGGTGGGCTAGTCACCAAAGAATGAAGTTCAGCACGTGGGACAGAGATAATGACAACTACCGAGGGAACTGTGCTGAGGAAGAACAGTCTGGCTGGTGGTTTAACAGGTTGGATACTTTATAAACATGATTGTAAGGATGTTGATGATATCTTACTGGTGGGCATTAATTATAATACATGAGGTCATGTTGGTCCTATTTGTACAATGAATATTATTAAGTAAGCCTTAATAGGGTTCTTCTGTAATGAAGTATTTTTAAAGATTTGTTCATTGTGTACATTAGTGAAGTTTGAAAGATTTGTCTTGGGAATATACAGAATTACTACTTTTACAAAGATTGTTTGCAAACTGTATTATGGATAAATTATAAATAGAAGGCCGCAAATAGACACAAAGAAAACATATATTCATGGGAGAAGTATTTGTGACATTCTAACCAACTAGTGCTTCACTTTCTCATATCATACAAAGTAGACATTATTGGGGCTAGGGTTGTGGCTCAGTGGTAGAGTGCTTGCCTAGCACGCGTGAGGCACTGGGTTCGATCCTCAGCACCACATAAAAATAAATAAAGATATGGTGTCCATCTACAACTAAAAAAAAAATTAAAAAAAAAACAAAGTAGACATTATTATTATTTTTTACACAGTGCTACTTTTCAATCACTGTGACTTTCATTATTTCACCGAATCCAAATTCTCCCAGTGCAGAAATGTTTGCTACAATAGTCCTCTCTGAATACTTAAATGTACTTTATCAGCAAGATCATTCCATGTTTTTTTTTTTTTGATACTGGGGATTTGCAGGAGTGCTCTACCTCTGAGCTATATCCTTAGCACTTTTTATTTTTTATTTTGAGATAGTCTCACTACATTGCTGAGACTGGCCTCAAACTTGCAATCTTCCTGCCTCTGCTTCTTGAGTTGTTGGGATTACAGGTGTACACCACTGACCCAACTTCCATTTTTGATTGTACAAATATCTCCCTTTTATGAACCTAAAATCTGTCTTCTACCTTACCAGTAGAAGTTCTTAGTAGCTATGAAGTAATTTTAATTCCTTTTCTACATAACTCTTCTGGCATTGAATGAGAAGTTATGTATTGTATTCCTAAGTGTTTTCTCTCTGAGCCAAATATCACTGATTCCTTTAACCATTGTCCACCTGAGATAGTTTGCAGACAGCTCCATTTGTTGTATTCACAAATATAAGACAGGAATGGAACTTTATGCAGTGAGTGTTCCTTAAAAATGACCCAGTGGGCCTGCTATGTCTGCAGAGCAGATGTCCTCCAATTGTTAGGCAATGCACAATCTTTGGACATTCTTTTCTTGCTAGAAGATGAGTGCCACTTCAAATATCTGGACATTTAAATCTTCCATTAGTCAATCTTTGATATTTCTGGAGTGTCTGGTTTTCCTTATAATGAGGACTACCCATTTAATTTTTTAAAGCATTTTAGAATCCTCTATTCAATTATTGAACAGAGGCATACCAGACACATGCTTATTTTACTTACAATCATGAAAGTCCTCATTATAACATCAGTTATTATCATATGTAGATTTGAGAATGATAGATTCAATGCAAATACAAGGAGCTAAGGTAGTATAGCATGTCAAGCTGATCTAAGGAGTTGTAAAAAGATTTTTTTCTAGATGTCTCTTCTTTTAAAATTTTAATCCATTTAATATCTGGCCATTTATAGGAGAACTGGAATACATGCAGTAATGTGAAGGAACAAAGGAACAAAATAATTTCCCTACATTGCAAATGACCAGTGATGATCATCTTTTTCCTAATGGCTTTCCTGTTCTTTAAAAAACTTTCCCACTCTTTCCCCTCATCCTCATCCTTTTCTCCCCACTTTCTTCTATGTTGGCTTTATTTAACACTTACCTATAATTCACAAAGGCATCTGAAAGCATCAATGTTTGATTTTGGCTGGGCGTGGTAGCATACATCTGTAACCCCAGGGACTCAGGAGATTGAAGCCAACCTGGGAAGTGTGGCAAGGCCCTATCTCAAAATAAAAAGGGTTGGGGATGTAACTCAGTGGTAGAGAAATTCTGAGTTCAATCTCTAGTACTAATAAACAAACAAACAAACAAATAAATAAAATGTTTGATTTTGAACAGAATTCCATATTCAGAAATAATCACTAGTATTACCATGAGATCTAAAGTGTGTTACTTTATCTAGTTGGTTGACTAGTTTACACCTGAATGACAACTGGCACACATATTAATGTGAGCAAATAAATCATTGACCTGCTTTCGAGAGAGCAAAGAAATATAATTTAGTAGCTGGAGCCACCAAAGAAAACTCAAAAAAGCTGGAGATAAAAGAAATAGTTCTAGAAACTTGATCTGCTTCCACCACGACTGCTACTACCATGGTTTAACCCTATTGTTCTCTTTTTCCTCTTTCCTCTGTCTTCCTTATCTGATAGTTCTTCTCATTTACACGAAATGTTGGCACTTGGTAATTAGTACTCACATGGCAAACACATCCCAGAGCATTGCTGCCTTCTCTGCCTTGTTGGCACAGAATCTCATATGAGCACTCAGAGCTACTCCTTCACCAAGCATGCACCTACCTGCCATCATCCAACTTGGTGTCAAGTCTTGGCTGTTCTCAGAAATGAAGGATTCTGGGAAATTATTATTAGAGTACTAAAGGGTGGACCATAAAGGCAGTTTCCAAATAAGTTTCAAATCACAGACCAAATATAAAAGTATATGTAGAGACGTCAATATAAAGAGATGCCAAAATATTGATTCTGGAGGCTCAATTTACAGTGTTCTTTTTTCTAACATTACTTTTCATGGTGTTTCAAAAATACAGTAGACTCTAGACACTCACAGATTTCAGCCTACACGGTTTCAGTTAGTGACATCTATTTAAATTAGGAGAACGGCCAGATGGTCACTAAAAGCAAATTACTAAGCTAAGTGATCCAAGCCAGCAACTCAGCATTTATGAGGGTATTATATGCTTTTTGATTTAACAATTTGCATTCTTTCCATAGATTTTCAAAACTACCCCTTGTGAATGTTCTCCTTATGTTCTAATATTTGACATCTTTTCATTGGTTATGCCAATAAAGAAACATATAGTAATTAATATCATGGTAACAACAAAGAAAATGATCACATACTCTTACCTGTAATTTATACATACATACCAGGGACAAATGTACAGGCTGCAAAGGAGGAAGAGGGGCATTTAAAATTTTTATAACCTAGAGAACTTTTCTAGATTGGTGTAATATATGTTAAAAATTAACTCAGCACTTCAGACAAGTAATTACTGGTCGATGGCTGGGAAAATTGTAAATGGTAGTTCAAGTTTTGTTTGCCTATCCTTGATATTAAAAAAGAATTGAGAGGTTAGTGATTTAAAGAAGAGGAAGAAGGGTGTTTGAATTACAAAGCCACATTTTGGTGGCATACTGATGAACTGGGACATGCAAATCATCCAGGGAAGCCTCAAAAGGGCATCTTCTGGGGCTGGGGCTGTAGCTCAGTGGTAGAGCGTTTGCCTAGCATGCGTGAGGCACTGGGTTCAATCCTCAGCACCACATATAAATAATAAATGAATAAAGATCCACTAACAACTAAAAAAAATTTGAAAAAAATAAAAGGGCATCTTCCCCCTATCTTGCTTTGCCCATTCATGCCACTCTTGCCAAGTAGAATATTAGCTCCCTTGATCAGGAAGATGTAAGGCTGGAGGTTACAAGGTCTTCTTTGCTTGTTTTTCTTGTTTAAAGGTTACTAAGAACTGAAATGCTTATTTTTCAATACTTTACAAATGGATCCTCAGATTTGCTGTGGCCCTAAAATTCACTAGTTTACAAAAATCATCTTTTTGTAGAAATGTTTTGGCTTTTGGAAACCAATAAATATTCATGTGTCTGGGAAATGGTAGAATCCATAGTTGAAAAGTTTTGATCATTGGCTAGCAAGCTATAAAGTTTCTGAAGTGTGTTTTTCTAGTCTGATAGGTCTGTTTTCTTTTTCTCCCACTAGGTGTCACTCAGCAAACCTGAATGGTGTATACTACAGCGGCCCCTACACAGCCAAAACCGACAATGGGGTGGTCTGGTACACCTGGCATGGGTGGTGGTACTCTTTGAAATCTGTGGTTATGAAAATTCGGCCAAATGATTTTATTCCAAATATTGTTTAATTGTCCCTGTTGGGCTCTCATTTCTGCAGTTCATCTTGGTTTAAAATAATTTGAAAAAGAACAATTCTGGATATATAAATATATGGTGATAGCAATTGTGTGTACTTCTTTTCATTTTTCTTACTTGTCTTTATTCCTTAATGTGTTTTATGTGCAGCAAATATGAAATATTCACCAAAAATGCAGATTTTGTTAATATTTATTTAATTTTTATGTGTAAAAAGCTATGATAAGAACCTGTGTTGTACCAGGAAAAAAAAGTATAGAATATATATCATAATTTAGGAGATAACTCAAGCACTATAATAAATTATGAATTCAATTCAAAATAACAGAAACATAATAAATTATGAATGCAACTGATCAAACACACGACAGAAAATTTAGCAAATGATGGATTACCAAATCAACTGCATAGACAATAAATATTATGAGTCAGGCTTTGTACTCAGGTCTTAGGCTATAGAGCTGAAGCTCCTAAGCACAACCTAGAATTGTAATCACTTTAAAACACCACTAAGATTTTTAGGAGGTTTAGATTTTTATGAGCCTCATGTTAATTCTTTTGCTAGCCCTGAGAGGTGTTATTATGGCCATTTAGCAAAGCTAAGAATTTGTGACTCTGACTTTTTGTGATTGCTCAGTTACAAAGTTAACGTGGAAGGGAACAAGGATTCAAATCCAAGTATTTTAATGCTACATCAAATGTTTAGCCACCAGCCTGCAGCTCTTGTGGATGGAACTTGGACTGGTACCTTTCAAGTGAGAGCAAAAGCATGAGTATAGGTAAGATAGTCCAAAAAATATGGATGCATTAGGCACAGAGGATGATGTTCAAGTAGACATTATTCGATAAAAATACACTCTAATCCCATCATCACAAAAATGCAAATAAATTGAAAAGCTAATTAAGTATGAAGCAGAAGTATATGCCTAAAGGATATGCCTAGCAGGGGGCCTGACCTGGTTGGCGCTATGGGAGTGGAGTCAAGAGAAGCTTCCTAGAACTTTTTGACCCGAAACATTTTAACTAGGAATATTTGGGGAGATCATTGCAAGCTGAAGGAACCCTGCTTGTAAAGTATACAAAACAGGAAAGTAAACAGAAACAAAAATTTAGACAGGCAATATAGTTTGATATCTTTAAATCCTTAAACCAAGAATTCTGCCACTTTATAGCTTGTGACCTTTGGTAGGCTACTAACTTCTCTGAACCTCAGCTATCTCCTCTGTAAAATAGTAAATGCCTCGCAGGATTACTCTGCAGATTACAGAAGTAAACCATTACAATGCCTTGTACAAAGTTAAAATTCACCAGGAACTAGTTGCAGTTATTAGTAAAGTAGGCATTATTATTGTCCAATAATAATAAACATACTTGAAATCTTGGGTCAAGTAAAGATGTTAACATTAGCTATACTTTGTCCTCTACACTAGTGTTTCCCAAAGCCATGCAGATCATCTGGAGATCTTGTTAAAATATCAATTCTGAGTCTAGGCTGGAGCCCAAAATTCTAACAAGTTTCCAGATAGTGCAGATGTTGCTGGTCTAGAAATCACACTTGGAAAAGCAATGATGTAGGGAACCACAGATCTATGGAATATTAATGGTTAGTACAGGAAGAAAAGGCCTCCTGATCTAGCAAGCTTAGGAGACAACATATTAAAATTAAGCAGATTTCTCCTCTTGAGAATTTCTTGGGTCCTTGAATATGCTGATGTGCTTTCCCCAGTTCCAAGAGGACCCAGAGTGTGTTCATCTGCAAGGCATAAATCATCTGATTATGGAAGTCCAAACAAATAGATATTTACTTTTCTCATGTAACATGAACTCAGGGGGTAGGTGGCTGTGGCCTGGGCTTGGTGCTCTGCACTGTGGAGGCTGATGTCTGCAATTCATTTAGTCCTTCCTTCAAACTGCAAGTGTGTGCTGCTTCCAGTGCTTTGAATCCATGTCGAAAACAATATGAAAGATGAAGGGTCAACAAACTTCAATCTATGCCCCATTGACTGGAATTGTGTCATAGTTTCACTCTGCCTGGAAGATTGGGAAAGAGAATATATACAATCTTTGTAGAATGTGCAGGTAAGGGAGAAGTGTTTGCCATGGTTCCTGAACATTTGTTTTTGGATGTAGTCTTGTTGCAGCAGTGTTCCATAGTCTGCACTTTGGGAAACTATAAATAATGGAGCACCACTGACAATTTAAAATAGGGGTATGACTTGCTGAAGTAGTGGCCTAAGAAACTCACACAATTAGGGGATCAAAAGAAAAGCTTTTTAAAAAGGGGGAAAATTATTACACAGAGGAAGGGCGCTAAACTGTATAGTGTTACATAAATCTCAGTATTACTGTTTTTCAATGCAGAAGGAATGATTAAAGTATTAAAATGCTATCAAGATGTAGAAAGGAAAGAATTCTAATAAAAGATTGTTGGATTTGGGGCTGGGATTGTAGCTCAGCGGTAGAGTGCTTGCCTTGCATGCGTGAGGCCCTGGGTTCGATTGTCGGCACCACATACAAAGCAATGAAATAAAGACATTGTGTCCATCTACAACTAAAAAAAATTTAAAAAAAAAAAAAAAGATTGTTGGATTTAGTGAGAATGTTATTTGTGTTCTTTCGTCCATGTCAGTGGAATGGGAGGTAGCCAAGGGCAAGAAATAAAAGTAAAGAGAAATAGATGGGTCACTTGAGGAATGTGTATATAAAAGACAGAAATTAGACTTTTTTATCTGAAGCCAACAACATCTGGAAGAGCCCAGTCTAAACCAAATTCCTCTAAAAATTTGCCAGTAGAGTTATATTAGGCCTTATCATTTTTAAAATGCAAAATGCTTTAATTCATATCAGCTGATACTTTAGGGGCAACAAACTCATGGATTTTTGTTCTTTGACAGCAAAGTCTAGAGAAAATGCAAGAATGTTGGTTGTAAGAAAAATCAACTGGATGGAAAACTCTTTGTATTAGAGGTTATATCCATCTTGTTCAGTTTTATCTCCAGCTCCCAGCACAATATCTGGAGCATGTTATGATTTCAATATTTGTTGACTGAATTGAACATAACTTTTCTATGTTCATATATGAATACACCACTAGTGAAACTCCACATCATGTACAACCACAAGAATGGTATCCTGGGCTGGGATTGTAGCTCAGTGGTAGAGCGCTTGCCTCGCATGTGTGAGGCACTGGGTTCGATCCTCAGCACCACATAAAAATAAATAAATAAAATAAAGATATTGTGTCCATCTACAACTAAAAAAATATTAAAAAAAAAAGAATGGGATCCTAATTAGAATAAGTTATACTCCATGTATGCATAGTGTGTTAAAATACCCTCTACTGTCATGTATACCTAAAAAGAACACATAAAAATAAAATATTTGTTGACTGGCTCATTGAAGAAATAAGTGGGTGTGGTGGTGCATGCCTGTAACTTCAGAGACTTGGGAGACTGAGGCAGGAGGATTTCAAGTTCGAGACCAGCCTCAGCAACTTAGCAAGACCCTATCTCAAAGTGTTTTTAGAAAAGGACTGGGGATGTAGCTCAGTGGTAAAGGGCCCCCAGGTTCCATTTCTACTACCAAAAAAAGAAGAAAAAATGGAAGAAAGGGAATGTAGAAGATTGGGGTTTTGACTCAGTGGTACAGCGCTTGCTTAGCATGCATGAGGCACTGGGTTTGATCCTCAGACCACATAAAAAAACTAAATAAACAAAATAAAGGTATTGTGTCCATCTACAACTAAAAATATTTTTTAAAAGAAAGGGAATGTAGAATTCCTAATGCCAAAAAAAAGGAAAAATATGTGAAGAAAGAAATGATACAATGATTACAAATTGTAGAGTCCTAGTTGTTACTTCATTTCCTCTCTCCTTTAAAATTAATTATTATTTTAGTGCTTCTCTATTCAATATTATAGAATTCATGGTACTGGCTATTTCCATGATAAGCAAAACTTTAGATGCTATAAAATAAAGGTCTAAAATAATATCAAGATCAGGTTTACTTATTTTTTCTGTTTCTTTCCTCGTTACTGATAAAAATAATAATAATAACTTACACCTGAAAATATCCCAATCTATGCATATTGTGAAGTTTTTGCTAGTGTTTTATCAGGACTTTGAAAATGGATTATGCCCTCATTTATGGTAAACAAAATAAAATATACCTATCTCATATACGTGTGGAAAAAATCTGTATGTGTACATGACGGTTGTTAGCTCAGGGAACTAGGCATGGAGACTGGGTGAAAAAACATTCCTTTTTATACTTGATACCTTTTAGGACCGTGTGAGGTTTTCTATCATGCACATGTCTCACCTATTTAATGATACTAAAAGAAACTAAATGAGAAAAAGGCTGTTGGTTCTAAGGAACAGATCAATGACTGTAAGGATACTATTATATGAGGCATATTATATATAGGTTTGGCAAGTTAGCCCATTTCAAAAACAAAATAAATCTAAACTAAACTGCTCTCAAGCTGTGCTGCCGATGTGGTAGCTGCCAGTCCCATGTGGCTAATGAGCACTTAAGATAGCCCCCCTAATTCAAGAGGGCTGCAAGTATAAAATACACAATGAATTTTGAAGACTTAGTAAAAAAAAATAGAAAATACCTTAAAAGTAAGAATAATTTTAATACTAATTACATGTTAAAACAATGCTTTGGTATATGAGGTTAAACAAAATGTTAGTAACACTAATTAAGCATTATATTTCTATTGGACAGCAATGCCAAAGAATTTTCATTCAATCTATATATATGGTATGTCCACAATCTATAAATAGTACATAAATATCTGTATGTGACCTATTGAATGAGTTAATGTTTTAAAAAACTAGACAGGGCTGCAGTTGTAGCTCAGTAGTAGAGCGCTTGCCTAGCACACGTAAGGCACTGGGTTCGATTCTCGGCACCACATAAAAATAAATTAATAAATAAAGATCCATCAACAACTAAATAATATTTTTTAAAAAACTAGATAAACTTTTTCTTTAAAAAGTCAAATCCAGTAGTAAAAAAAATAGCAACTATGTTTTTCACCACAATTGTGTTACAAATGCAATACAAAGTGTGGCAAACACAGCATGTATGGACATGGTTTGGCTTTGAGGAACTCATAGCTGGAGGGGACATGTTTACAATTTTTTTTTTAACACAAGGAATTCATAGAGCAATATTGAGGCTATTCTAAACTTCAGGACTACTATTAGAACATCATGTGAAATTAGATTTACTCAGCTTATCAAAAAAGAAAGAAAGACTAGAATGTTTTCTCTGATAAGTGGATGCTAATCCATAAGGTGGGCCATGGAACAAGTAGAGGAACTTTGGATTGGCCAAAGGGGCGGGAGGGGGCATCAGGTTAGGAAAGATGGTGGAATAAGATGGTCATCATTACCTAGGTACATGTATGATTGCAGGAATGGTGTGACCCTATTTTGCATGCGAGAGATGTGAAAAATTGTGCCCCATTTGTGTACAATGAATTGAAGAGCATTTTGTTGTCATGTATAACTAATTAGAACAAATAAATTTTTTTAGAAAGGCTAAATATTCTTTCATTCATTTCTTGCATGGGGACATTTACCATATGTAACTTTTTTAGGGCCTCACAGGTATCACTGAGCTATACTCCTAGCTTCTTAAAGAGATTTCTAAATTGTGGATTTTAATCTAGTCACTTACATAGTTCCTTAAAGTGTATACATACACACACACATCCCAGCGTGGTTTCAAGAAGTCCTCCTAATGGCTGTGGTTTAGAGAGAGATCACAAGTTCCTGATTGTGCATACATGGCTTACCTGTGTGCTTTTTTTTTTTTTTTCAATTGCAGGTTTAAACGAAATCTGGAAAAACCCTATACTTGATGTGCCATAAGATGTGCTATTTGTTCAGACATTACAGTATGAGATAATTATCAAACAATATAGAAAGAACTGATATAATAGAAATGAAAAACTAATATAAAAATAATTTTAGGAGCTGGGATTGTGGCTCAGTGGCAGAGTACTTGCCTTGTCTAGCGTGTGTGAGGTACTGGGTTCGATCCTTAGCACCACATTAAAAAAATAAATAAATAAACAAATAATGGTATTCTGTTCATCTACAATTACAAAAAAATATTTAAAAAATAATTTTAGATGGAGGTTCAATTTTCTTTCCAGTTACTAAGCCCTAGGGACTACTATGACTCTAAACAATGAAAATTGTTTTTATTATTTTTAGTTTTTTATTACTTTCTTCAAAGAAAGGTTCATAGTAATTTATATTTAGCAAAATTCATTTTTTTATGGGTACAACTTGACGAATTTTGACAACTGTATGCTGTTATATAACCACCCTAGCCACCATAAGACCAATATGGAGAATATTACTTTTAAATAATTATCATCATTACTTTAAATTTTTTTTTGTTTTAGATGGACACAATACCTTTATTTTATTCATTTATTTTTATGTGATGCTGAGGATACAACCCAGTGCCTCATGTGTGCCAGGCAAGCGCTCTACCACTGAGCCACAACCCCAGCCCTCATCATTACTTTTTAATATATATTTTTATTGTTACCTTTTAGTTATTATTTTTTCCAAAAGGATAAATAGTATAGGTCCAATAAAAGGGTCTCAGGTGTAGAAGACCAGAACTCACAACCCAACAAAGTAATCGAACGTGGAGAGAGCACTTCTTTGAAACTTGATTTTTCTTTGGTCAAGTGTGGACATGGATATAGTGGTTATGGGAATTAAATCGAATGGAATAGAGTGAAAAAATCCAGCACAGTGTCTACTATACAGACAGTCATATTGAATCCAATCAGAGAGAAAAATGTAATTATAAGCAAGAAAGCATATTCATGAACCCAATATTTACCCTACCTTCTGAATTTAAAACTTTCAATATCAATAGAAGCAACTATACAAAAAAACAGGGTCATGTGGACATCACATAAATTCCTATTTCAATAAACACATCTTGCCAACTCCTGGTACTTAGGAAACAGATTGTGTGTATATGATAAACACCACATACAGAGATAGGCTATTTGACTCTAGGAATTAACAACCAGGTTTGTGCTTCTAGAATCTTTTCATTTTTGGAAGAGCTTCCTAAATTTAACCTAACTACCCTTGTGGTATTAGATGGCTACATTTTTTTTTTTTGGTACCCTTGATTGAATTCAGGGACACTTGGCCACTGAGCCACATCCCCAGCCCTATTTTGTATTTTATTTAGAGACAGGGTCTCACTGAGTTTCTTAGTGCCTCACTTTTGCTGAGGCTGCCTTTGAACTTGAAGTCCTCCTGCCTCAGCCTCCCAAGCAGCTGGGATTACAGGCATGCATCACCATACCTGTCTAGATGGTTACTCTTAAATTATATATGTGTGTGTGTGTGTGTGTGTGCACGCGCGCGTGTGGTGCTGGAGATTGAACCCAGGGCCTTGTGCATGTGAGGCAAGTACTCTATCAACTAAGCTATATCCCCAGCTGAAATAATATATTTTTTAAAAGAATCATAGTTTATTTTTCAGTTGATAATAAAATAATCCTGTAGAAAAAATGAAATCCAGAGATGTTTAAAGAAAAAAAGAAGGGTTTGGGAATGTAGCTCAGTGTTAGAACACTTGCCTGGTGTGCGCGCGCGCACACGCGCACGCGCACACACACACACACACACACACACACACACACACAAAAGAAGGAAGACAGAAAAGAACCAGTATTCATCAATCAGAGCATTAGCATTATTAACATCCAATTAGTATTTTGGATAATTCTTTGGCTTTATTTTTCTTTTGCTTTGTTAACAATAGTTGGGCAATCAGAGTAGAATTTCATAGCTTTTTTTTGTTTTCTTTGGTACTGGGGATTGAACTCAGAGGCACTTGACCACTGAGCCACATCCCCAGCCCTATTTTGTGTTTTCTGTAGAGACAGGGTCTCACTGAGTTGTTTAGTGCCTCACCATTGCTGAGAATTTTATAGTTTTTAAAAACTATATCTTCAAGTTAAAATATCTTTTCATACACAATTTTAAATATTCTATAAAATGTCACCCATGGTTGTCCCCATGACCTTTGATCATTTCTCCTTTTAAAATATTTAGGCTATTTCTAATTACTTGTTGCAACAAACAGTGCGGTAGTAAATACAGTTCTATACAAAGGTCTTGCTTGTTTGTGGTTTTGAATTACATCGAGATAAGCTTGCAGAAGTGGAATTGCTGCATTCCTTTCCCCAAGTTGTGTCAGTTTGGCTCTCCCCAGCAGTAAAATTCAGCTTTTACCAAAGGTTCAGAGGTTATTGGTTTCTTTAGAAATTATTTTTAAAACCCTCTATGATGTTAAGCTTAATCCATCCTCATTCTATTGTGTCTAATATTTTGCCCTTTTGAATAACCATAAGCAAATTGTGGTGTCTTCTTGGAGAAATGAGCTACCAAAATTGCTCATTTAACAATTATTGAGCACCTACTGTATGTCAGGCACTGTGCAAGGTCATAGTAACATAGTGATGATGAACACAAAAGAGTTTCTGCCCTTGAACAACTAGTAAGTCTGTCTGGGGAGAAAGACATGGAGGGAGTTATCCTAATCAAATGATAAACAAACCGAAGTGGGTTTAGTTATTGACCAAGAAGATTAGGGTCAGGCACTTTGGGGTTTGCTTTTTAAAAATTTTTAAAATTATTATTATTATTATTATTATTATTATTTTGGTGGTACTGGGGCTTGAACCCAAGTGTGCTCTACCCCTAAGCTACACTCCTAGCCCTCTTTACATTTCATTCTAAGACGAGGCCTTGCTAAATTGCTTTAGCTGCCCTCAAACGTGCAACCCTTCTGCCTCAGCCTCCCAAGTTGCTGGGATTACAAGTATGTACCACTACAGCTGGCTTCTATCTTTGCCATATTTTAGGTGGAAAATTTCTTTATATTTCTGTGTTGAGTGTTCTCATCTCTAAAATATTAATAATATTATGCTATGCTATGGTAATGTTGTGAGAATTCAGTGAGATTGTACTGTGCTTGACATGTGCTAAGGGCTCTAGAAATATTGCTGTGAAGATGATGATGATGGTAATGGAGAAGAATATAAAAGAGAGATGTGTTGGTGCATTGCAGTGCTGTGTTACCTGCCTCAAAAGTCAAAAGTGTGAGGGGCTGGGAATGTAGCTGAGCAGTAGAGCGCTTGCCTCGCATGCCTGAGGCCCTGGGTTCGATCCTCAGCACCACATACAAAGCAATAAAATAAAGACATTGTGTCCATCTACAACTAAAAAAAAAAAAAAAAAAAGTCAAAGGTGTGAGAAGACACAGCCTGCATGGTCAGAGAAGGTTTTCCAGAGGAGATAGCATATGAAATGAATTATGAGTCTGGGAGAAGTATATCTTTTACAAGAATTCAGCAGTGTAGGTTTTTAATGTTACTGATATTTAGAGTACTCAGAAATTAGATTTTGAAACCTAGTTTAGAGATAATCTGATCCCACGGTCTCTAAATTGTGCTCAGGGAGCCTTAGATTCTAATGACGTGGCTCAGGGTTCTTACAGAGAATAGGAAAAGATTCCATTTTTTTGTCTTCAGTCAGAACAGCTCAGTTTTTATCCACTTTATTTTGGTTCCATGTAACACTTTGCCATTTGGGGAAAAAACAAAATCAAAAACAAAAACAAAGCTTTTTATCTTTAAAAGAAGGCTTCTATCTCTCTAGCTCATAAGTTGAGAAAATGTCTGCATTTTTGAGAGGGCAGGCATTTGTAGGGATGGGCTCTCTTATACTCTTGGTCAATTAACAAGCTTTGTAAACTTAAGACCGTACCCTGTGTTCTACTGAATGTCAGCACTTCATTCAAAACACTGGCTTGAGAAAAGCACATACACCTCATAAAAGCTATGCTCCATGGTGGGCAAGTCCAAGTCAAGCTTCAACCTTTCACAGAGGATAAAAGGGGGAATTAAATATTCAGTCATAACAGGCTGGCTGAGTCTCCGGGAGAAAATGACACAGGGTATTGTTTCTTAACTCCTGGGGTGTTGGCACCATTCGCAGTTTCTAGGCCTTTCTAATTATAGATGTGCTGTGTAACATTGCCTCCACCTGCACCAATAACAATAACAATATTCAGTATTTAACATTATCAAAGACCTTTCCAGCTTCAACTAATTAATTCATACAATTCCAACCATCTGGGACAGATAGTAGTATTATCCAGGTTTTATAGACATAGAAAACTTCAAAAGAGGCTTCCCCAAGGTCATATAGTAATTGGAAGGGGGCCAGGAATATATCTGAGAAGAACTAGATTTTGAAGTTCATTTAGAAGTTGAGAGCCTTTCACACACTGTTTAGATTTGGGGGTAATTTTTTTTTTCTTCAGGGTGCTAAACAGATCTGCCTTTGTTGGATACTAGCTCATCATTTGGTTTCTGCTGTGGCTTCTCTCCCAGAAGGAATGATATGCCCTCTGGAATTATCACACACACCATAATTCTTTGGAATACCAGGTAATTTGGAAGCTCTTAAAGGTGGCTAACATATGCCAGCTGTTTCATCTCTTTTCCTCTCCTCCTTTATTACACCTACAGTATCTTTTTTCAGTTGAGTGATATTAGAACACAGAGCTCTTGAATTGTAAAATGAAACCTCAAAAATGTCAGCTCATTATAAAGCCTTCTCTGTGCTTTTCTGGTGACTAGCTAATTGAGATTCTTAGGAATCACATGTTATAAAGAGAGTCCTTTATAGATAACACCAGTCTTTTATCACTAGTTTTTAAAGAAAATTAAAAAGAGCCTGTGTTGCGCTGGGGGTGTGGCTCAGGGCTCAGTACTAAGACTGCTTCCTTAGCTTGTGTGAGGCAGCCCTGGGTTGGATCTCCAGCACTAAAAAAAATTTAAAAAAAAAGCTGAAACAACAAAGTAAGTAGCTCACTGGTGAAAAATCATCATTCCCTTTGACTTTTGTCCTATTCTAGTAGCTGTGGTTTGAAAGAGTCTTACATTCTCATGCATTTACTCATGTTGAACAGGCAGGAAATCATTTTTTTTTAGTCTCTCTAAAAAGTCCAAAGCTGATAGACATTTATATAGGCAATGCTTATACAAAATAAAACAATGCCAAATTAAAATGAAAATGTAACGAGAATTCCATGTTGACTCAAAGAACAGTAGGACCAGGAAAAAAAAATTAATTGGGAAAACTGTCAGAATATGTAAGGAATTTGATGAATATGATTAAGAACTTTTCTAAACATGGATCTTTTGAAATCTAGGTTCAAAGAATATCTTTATATTGTTTGCATGTGAATCATCATGCAGTAGAATGAGTAACTCAGAGGAACTAGGGGTGTAAAGGGAATGAGTCTTATCCTTAAGGCTGTTTTTAATATCAAGTTCAGGCCTGGGCAACTTAGTTTTTAATGAGTTCCATAAATAAATCTGATTTACCCCAAAGTTTAAGGATCCTTGGTGTCATTCCTCAATACTTAGTCAAAGAAACTGAGCAGTTTGACATGTTTAGTTTCAGTTCAAGGACTCTCTAGGATAAACTCCAAGTTGATAAAAGTTTATGTGAGAAGTTTGGATGTACATTTTCATACAGTTTTCTGCAACAGAGTAAGAAAACAGCAGTTCAGTGGTGATTACGGTATGCAGGTGGCTAACAGGAGTGGTCCCTAAATGTTTAGCAGCATCCTGAGGTATCAATTACCCCTGAGTCAAGATGCTCAGATGGCTGGTGAGTTCCCCACATTCATTTCTTCAGATAGCAAGCCCCATGAGACTCCCTAACAAGGTGATGCTGGACTCTGGTGATTTTGACCTGAAGATAACAGAAATGAAACCAAGTCCTGAGAGCATAAATATACAGGCAAAGCCTTTGTTGGGGTCTCTACTTGGGAAGGGAGACACAGCTCTAACAGGAAAGTGTCAAGGTGGCTCAATCCAACTGAAGCAACACAATGGAGCTGATCTTATTGGCTGCTTGCAGGGGTGGGGTTAGGACTGTTGCCCATGCATTGAGTACCCTGGCTGTCATGATGCACCTGGTACTGTTTGAGGGTGGATGAATGAGGCCATATTTGGTATCTGACAAATTGCTAAACTTTTTAATGGCTGAAAGGTTCCGAGCCAAGGTCCCAGGAAGGCATTTGCCCTTTCTCTCTATTATCTACAAGTAGGTATGAATGCCAGCGGCTTCATGATTTAATAAAAAGCTAATCTCTAGAGCTCACTGATCACTTTAATTTTTTCATAGGAAAATATTCATCAAAGCTCCAAGTGTTAGGGCGACACACCACTTCTCTGTAGACAGTCTTCGCCATCATCCAGAACTTCCTGAATGAGTCTATTTAGAGACTAGAACTTTTCCATGCTGGATTCCGGCCCAGAGAGGGGTATTTTTTTTTTTTAAGTATAGGATAGTTTATTTGATCATTTTCAGTTACTCTTTTTCCCCCTAGACCTATAAATAAAACTGCCAAAACACAGTCTTCAATAACAAACTGTGACAAGTCTTCCATAAAGAATACTTTGTAGTCTGAAGGATGTTTAAAAATACACATAATTTAAAATAAATATTTGTAGATTTTTACCTGAAAAATATTTTGTTCCAATTTCCTCAAGTAGTAGAATGAAAATATAAGAAACCTTTCTCTGTGTTAGGAGGGAATTTTATGAAGTGGTCAATTCAAAAAAGTTCCATTAGTGTTGGGATATGAACACTTGTTAGCTTTTCCCAACACTGGTGTTTATGAATTTGGCAAGAAAAAGGGTGCCAGACCTAGGGCCCTTCTCAGGGTGGCTGTGACCTGTCTTGTCATCTTGGTAAGAAGACAGTATGCCCACTTTTGCAGAATGCTGCAGTTTGTGCCTCTTCTGTAGTACAACATGGGTCTCCCAGAGGGACTGTCTTTGTCTAATTGCTGGCTGGCAGCTTCGAGGGGCTCCTTCTGCTACCTCCCTGGCAGGATTGTTCTGTGAATTCATAGCATGCCTTGCTTTCTCTCAAAGCTAGAGTTGCAAAATATGCCATCCATAGACAACTTTCCTTACAGATCAAATCCTAGGTGAATCTGGCTACTTCCTGTCCTTCCTGTAGCCCTTCCTCTATAAATGCTGGCCCAGTGCCCTGGACACTCAACACTGGCCTGGGGCCTTCACGCCCACCAGTGCTTGGTATTCTATTCATCAGTCTGTTCCAGTCTTCAGAGAGACTCCAGATGTGTGCTTGGAGTCAAGCACAGTTACTGCATGCTCTTTCTCCTTGGGAATTCATTGTCTGAGACTTGGTCTTCAGGTAGATTCTCTCTTGTACTTTTGCAGGTGTGGATTCACCAACGCCTCTTAAGGTGCTAATAGGGCAGAGCTAGAATGTCTTCCTTTCCTTCTCTCCCTTTCTTGTGTTAAATAATCCCTTTCCTTCTTAGGTCATGGAAATGCCCTTCAATACTAAACCAATAGCTTCATTTATTTTAAATCTAACTTGAGTGATGGGACAGAAAGGAAGGGAGCTATAACTGGATACACCTTGTAAATCACATTAAAGATACAGACATCTACTTCTTTATTGTTCCACGTTAGCTGGTGCACACAGGAACGGTTGTCAGGAGAACTTGTTATACCATTTTAAAATTTACTTTCATTTGGAAATATTGCTGTCAAAGCTGAACTGGACATCGAATATCAAGTTTGTAAAATCCAGTTGACTTAAGATCTTGAGACATCCTTCTGTATTCAACATAGCAGCTACTAGTATAAGGAAGATATATTAACTAAAGACCAGTTAAAGAGTGATACACAACACATATAAAACTCAAAAATTATAGGACCATAATCGTGTACATTCCTACTGTTCATTTTAAGGTCAGACTCATTGTAATCTCCTGAAAGGCATGCTTGTTCTCTAAATAAGTTCTCTTGTTCCAGACTGTTAGATGACTTATACCTTTCAGAATTCACTGAAAGTTTCCAGTATCAGGTTTCCTTGAATAGGCTGACACATAGTTTCAGTCTTCTAAAGCTCATTACTTTGCCATGGTGGGAGCTGACTGTGGGTGGTAATCTATCCATATACTTACCCAATGTTCCTAATGGTATATAGTTAGAAGTGTACAGAGGGCATGCACTTGACTTAATTATTGGGCTAAATAATCCCTTTCCTGATGTTAATTAGATATAAATCACATAAACCTTCAGCTGGATGGTTTAAATATAAGCAGGCCTTTAGGAAAGAAGGTGGGCTTTATTAGTCTCTGTGGACCTCTGATATCAGAATTTTCATATGATATTATAGTATAGTGATATTTGCTAACTAGAGTTTCTTAAAAACCCCACTATCAAGGGATTGACTCAACATTTTTTTTTTACAAACGTGTTTTGAGTAACAGATGGATTATTAGTCACTACAGTGAAATGATAAAAAATTCAGCTATGCAGCATTCATGGTCAAATGCAAGAACCCAATGAAGTAATTAGGATAAATTGTAATAAAAGCATAAAACTATTAGAATACCTTTACATTTCGTCTTACAATAGCAGTCTGTACAAAATTTTTGTATGGAAAAGTTTTATGGAAACTTCAAATAATGAGTTGCTAGTTAGGTGTGTCTCAGGTGTGCCAGGGACAAGGTCACTTGGATAGAATTAATATAGCATTCTTCACAAAGATGACGTAGCTACTGAAAATAAACTAATATGTTCTACTAGAAGTATATCATCTAGAAACTGGAATAATGGTGTATGTTGTAACTCTGAACATATGTGAAATACTTGGTTCAATTCTGAACCCAGAGTTAGAAGTATATAATAAGCACTAAGCTCATTCAGAACAGACCATCCACATTGGAGAATTAGCTCACTAGG
Source organism: Geosciurus inauris (assembly GCA_004024805.1). Classification (NCBI taxonomy): domain Eukaryota; kingdom Metazoa; phylum Chordata; class Mammalia; order Rodentia; family Sciuridae; genus Geosciurus; species Geosciurus inauris. Next base: position 29,758 of record PVHX01008690.1, read on the forward strand.
ATATCCAGAGAAGACTAGGAGAAATATGCTAGCATGTAGGCAAATAGCTGATGAGTTTTCTAATGGAAAGATATATTTATTCCATAAGAATTCAAGAGTCGGGCTGGGGTTGTGGCGCAGTGGTAGCGTGCTCGCCTAGCACGCGGGAGGCACTGGGTTCAATCCTCAGCACCACATAAAAATAAAATAAAGATATTGTGTCCACCTACAACTAAAAAATAAATATTAAAAAAAAAGAATTCAAGAGTCAAATAAATAAATAGATAAATATGATAGAAATATAAGTACGCTAATTTTGACTAAATTTAGAAAGAACTTCCCATGAATCAGAGCTATCTAAAAGAATAAATTGCCTCTTGGGTTGATGACTTTGTCATGGCAGACTGCTTAATTGAGATTGAAACTGCTGTAGAGAATATTGCAAATGCACGTATCACCTGGGTAGTTAGAATATGTGATCTTTTGGCCTCTGCCAAACATTATATTTTATAATTTGGGAATGCAATTTGAATATTAAACATTATTCTCAAGCTACAATAATTTAAGTAGATGCTTTTCCCTGATCATCAAAACCTTAAAGGAACTGCCAAGAGATTGAAACAGAAAAACATTAGGCACCAAGGAAATAGTCACTTTCAATGAAGTTGTCAATATAGTCTGATAGAGGTGGCACTGGTCTCTCTAGAGTTCTCTCTAGAGAACTCCTCTGGAACCAAAGAAGAATCCACGGGGATGGTCCAGTCTGTGGTCTGCAATGTTGCTGGACACCACTTACGTGACATCATAGATGACAGTGACAGCAGGATGCCCAGCTAGTTAAGAAGCACAAAGGAAAACATTTCAATAAGGAATCATCTGACAACCAAAAATAGATTTAAAAATGAGTAAAGTAGAAGAGTGTTCTTTTCATCTCTTCCTTGCAATTGCCTTATGACTGGTGCATGACAGTACATGACAGTAGTGAGTAACAGATGAATCACTTAGCAAGTGACAGTCTCCCCCCAAACTCTTTTTTAAATGCTTTTTTTTAAAATGCTTCAAATGATAGTCTAACATACTAGTCTGAGGTCTTGGTAGTTTTTTGTCTGTTCGTTTTTGTTTTAGGTACTGGGGATTGAACACAGGAGTATTTTACCATTGAGCTACATCTTTGTTTATTATTTTGAGACAGCATCCCAAGCTGCTAAGAGTGGTCTCAAACTTGCCACACCTCTTCCTCAGTCTCCCAAGCAGCTGTGATTACAGGTGTGTGTGACCACCCAGCCAGGTTTTAGTAGTTCTGTAATGAAGGTCAGCGAGAATCTCTTCATTTTTTATCACCCAGAGGATCTCATGAGGTAAAATGTTCAAGGAAAATGAATACCAACAATAAACAAAGTAGGCATGTTGACACAGAGATAAGCCTAAAGTTAAGACCAGAAAAGAAACAGCATGAGAAAGAGGCAAATCATGGGACAAAAAGTACAGGAGTGTCCTGCAAGCATAGGAATGCAGCTGGCAGAGTGTTTATGCACCAGACACGGTTCTGTGAGCTTTGTCTCTGCTTACTCATCCATTCTCTCAGCAATCCTATGTGCTAGGTCTTGTAGTAATCATTTCCTTTGATGAATAAAGAAAAAAGGCACAGAGAGGTCAGGTAATAATGCCCACGATCACACAGCTAATAGGCTGGGATTTGAACCCAGTCATCTAGGATGTCATCTCTAGAATCTAATACCTAAATCTAAATCTATCTAAATCTAGAATTTAACACCTAAGTGTCTCTAAATTGAGGAGAAAGAAACGTATCATGGAGAAAAGAAGGTAAGGGCCAGTGTCAAGGAAATAACTGAGTAACAATAAACTAGCAATTTCAATTCTTTAAATTCCATTTTTGAAAGAAAGGTAAATAACAACTGTACATGAATGTTTTATGAAAACCAGTAAAAAAAATTTCTTAGCACAATTTCAAATCTCTGTTAGAATCAGTTTAACAACTCTGCTTTTAAATGTTCATCGGTCATTCATCATTTTTGCCTCATGGATCTGACCTAACACCCCATGATAAAATCCTTGAAAGAATTCCTTTTGCAATCATCTATGAGGAAAAAGGGAGGAAAGCACCTGTTCTCATCATTGCCTTTGTACCCAAACCCAATCTCAACCTCATTCAGGCATTCATGGACTAAAAGCAATTAGAAAATATAATGTCCTGATATGTCAGGTGGTGAGCAGTAATAGAAGGATATTTACAATCTCAAAAACAATGCTCCACCATGTAAGTGCTAATCTGCACTTGATACTGTAGGTCAAGGTAATACCAGGCTTAGGCCATTCTCTTGATCCTAGTAATTTCTCTATGGTAGACTCAGTGTTTAGTGAGAGATAAGCTTACAAATATCCTTTACTATTTCTATTGTGCTGGCCTTAGAGAAAACTTTTGTGAAACTGCTGTGCATAAATTTCAGTGGCTACTTTTTGCCTACCCAGCAAATGTATCCTTGAACCTGAAGGTAGGGGCTGACTGAATTCTATCGTTACCAGCTACAGAATGCATGGTACACCAATATATTGTTAGCATTCATAGTGACATCACAAAAAACTTTACTTGGGTAAACACAGACTTTCAAACAATTTCTAAAAGTTTTTCATTTTAATCCTGTGGGCTGTGCCCTAATCAAACCCCACTTAGAGCCAATGAAACAATAGAGCAAATGAAAACTGGAAGTAAAAATTCCAACTGTCTGCTTGTTCATTTAGGTCGAAATGCTCAATCTGTGTTATATTATGAATGGAGGGGGCTGAGCAGTGGTAAAGTAGAGAACTGGTCCACGGGGAAGTCTGAGAAACATCTGAAGGCATCTGTGGACCTTAAGCATGTGTCATTTATTTATACAAGTTGTATTTTAGAATGTGGAAAACTATAAAATCTGACAGAAAATCCTTAATAAGAATCAAAGCCAAGGATTTGTGGTCAGTAGGGGCGCCAAATGGAAGGAAAGTGGGTGGGGGGTGGTTCCACTCCCTCTTCCTCCAAGTTCTGACTCATAGATTTAAAGCAATCAGAGGCGAGCTTTTCTCAACAGACAGCATATTCACTGTGTAAAAGTTATTTAATATTCTCCTCCAGATGTTCCACTGATGCATTCATTGTACATAATGCCGTGAGTAAAGTGTAATTTTACCATGCCGATTCCATTTTTAGCAGAGTCAGCTGGATCCTTCTGACTAGACCAATACTCAATACTTTTTCAGTCTTTTCATCTGCCAGAGCTGGAAATTATTTAGCATAGGAATATATATTTCACAATATTAATCAGAGAGATTGGATTTTTCTTTTTTAAAAAAGAAAGGTAGAACATATATATAATAAAGTGCATTAATCTTTTTTTCCCCCCAGGGGGGTACTAGGGATTGAACTCAAGGGCATTCAACCAGAGCCACATTCCCAGCCCTATTTTGTATTTTATTTAGAAACAGGGTCTCACTGAGTTGCTTAGCACCTTGCTTTTGCTGAGGCTGGCTTTGAACTCGTGATCCTCTTGCCTTAGCCTCCCGAGCTGCTGGGATTACATGCTTGCGCCACTGTGCCCAGCTGTGCATTAATCTTAACTTTATACCTTAATGACTTTTTATGTGTGCTCACTTGTATAACTACCTAAGATAAAATATAGAACATTCTAGCACCCCAAAGGCTGTTTCATACTTCTTCCCAGTTAGTTACTGTTCCACACCCTCCAACTTTGAATTAACTATTATTCTACTATTCACCCAATATACATCTGTGAATTAAACCAAGGATGAAAAATACTTTTAAAAATTGTACTAAACAGCCAGGCGTGGTGGTGCACGCCTATTATCCCAGCACTTTGGGAGGCTGAGGCAGAAGATCTCAAGTTCAAAGCTAGCTTGAGCAATGGCGAGGTGCTAAGCAAATCAGTGAGACCCTGTTTCTAAATAAAACACAAAATAGGGCTGGGGATGTGGCTCAGTGGTCGAGTGCCCCCGAGTTCAATCTCCAGTACCAAAAAAAAAAATTGTACTAAAAAGGTACAGACTTTTTATTATCATTCCCTAAAACAACACAATATAACAACTATTTACATAGCACTCACATTGTATTCATTATTTATTATAGGCTATATTATAAGGTACATATTATGAACTACTTATGGATGATTTAGAGGAGAATATGCAGGAGGATGTGCATAAGTTATATGCAAATATTATTCCATTTTATATAAGGGATTTGAGTATATGTGGATTTTCCTGTCTGTTGGGTGTCCCAGAACCACTCCCTTATATATACCAAAAGACAATTGTAAATGTACATATGTGTATGTGTATAAATACACACATGTGCACACACATGCACACACTGAACAATGGAGTGGGGACTCTTCCTGCTTTCTTTTGCTGAACATTTTGCCAATGAGATTCATTCATTTTGTTACATGCAATAGTATGTTGTTCATTTTCTTATTGCTTATAGAATATTCCATTTTAGGGATATATCCCACCCAACTTATTTTTCTATTCTACTTTTGATGAGCATTAGGGTTGTTTTCAGTTTTGCTTTAATCACAACCATAGCTGCTATGAATATTCTTGGAACATTCTTGTATATGCCTTTTAGAGGATAAAAACATCGATTTTTCTTATGACATACCTGGGTCACAGTGTAGGCATATGTATGGCATTACTAAATCCTGCCAAACAGGTTTTAAAAATGGTTGTTCCAATTTATACCTCCATCAGCAACATGAGAGTTCTAGTTGCTCCACATCATCACCAGCAGTTAGTGCTATTGGGTTCTTTTGTTTTGTTTTTAAATTAGTCATTTTGATAGGGGTTAGTAGTATCTCAATGTGATTTTAATAGGCATTTCCCTGATGACTAAAAGGGACCTTTTCACGTACTTTTGCCACTCTGATGATTTGGGCATCTTCTTTTAAGAAGTATTTCTTCAAATTTGTTTTCTGAGAATTTTTCTTCTTGTATTCTATATGTGAGACTTTGTTGAAAGAAAGTTATGCAAATATATTCTCCCAGTCTGTGGTTTGCCTTCTCCTTCTCTTGATGAATGGTTCTTGATTTTAAATTCAATTTACCAATCTTGTTTTTTGTGGTTAGTGTTTTCTGTAATCTGTTTAAGAAATCTTCACCTATCTCTAGAAGAGGATGAATTTCTGATTAAACACAAAATCCATGAAGGAACGTCTTATTCTGAACTATAGTACTTGGTAGATTTTTTAGTTCTTTTTTTTTTTTTTTTTTGGTACTGGGGATTGAACTCAGGGGCACTCGACCACTGAGCCACATCCCCAGCCCTATTTTGTGTTTTATGTAGAGACAGAGTCTCACTGAGATGCTTAGCTCCTCGCCGTTGCTGAGGCTGGCTTTGAACTCGCAATTCTCCTGTCTCAGCTTCCCAAAGTGCTGGGATTACAGGCATGCGCTGCTGTGCCTGGCTGATTTTTTTGTTCTTATTTTCCAAGAAAATAATTTTGATGGAGACATAAATGAACTAATAAAATACTTCCTTTGGTTTCAGATGACTAAATGCTTAGAAATTGACATTTTTAAAAACATTTTTTTAGTTGTCAATTGACCTTTATTTTATTTATTTATATGTGGTGCTGAGAATCGAACCCAGTGCCTCACACATGCCAGGCAAGTACTCTACCACTGAGCTACAGCTGCAGCCCAGAAATTGACATTCTTGATAATTAGTTCCAATGTGTATACTATGCAAACACCACTAACCATACTATATTATTTGGATAAAATGTTTCTTCTTTCTTATATATTGTTTGTATAATAAAATATAAAAAATTAGAGGGCTAGCAGGGAGGAATAGATGGATAACAGAGCCTAGAGGATTTTTAGGGCAGTGAAACTAGTCTGTATGATACTACAATGTTGGATACATGTCATTGTGCATTGATCAAAATTTAATGTATGAAATCAAAAGTAGCCCCTAAACGATGAACTTTGGGTGATAATTGTATGTTGGTGTTGGTTCATTGACTGGAACGAATGCACAATCATTTGGTGGGAGATATTGATAATGGGAGAGGTTGTATATAGGAAGAAGAGGAGATATATGAGAATTCTCTACACTTCCTGCTCAATTTTGCTGTAAACCTAAAACTGCTCTAAAAAGCTTACTTAAAAAAACTATTAGGAACTAGAAAAGAGTATAAGATGCTCAATAAGCATTTGTCATTTATCTTTTGCAATGAACATATTACCTGAATTTAACAGCCTTCTGCGCAATGATCCTCTGCAGAGGACTATGCTTTCTCTACATTCATAAAAGCTTGTGTTAGGGCAAGGTATTAAAAAAATTTAAAAAACCAGAAGGCCACTTACATATTCTATTCAAAGGCTGGCTATGTCACTTCCTGGCCAAGTAACCTTGGACAAGCTTCTTAAGCTTCCTGGAGCTTCACTTTTCATATCTGGAAAATGGGGATAACAATAGTACATATCTCATAGCATTGTTGGGAAGAGTAAATGCCTTAATGAATGTAAATATATAGTTTTGTAAATATTCAATTTTATTATTACTATCATAGAGCACCAAACGTCAATAATTATAATTGCACTCTTTTAGATAAAGAAACAGTATGAGAGAAATTAAGCTTATACAACCTTAGCAGTAAAGTTCATCTTTAAACCTACACAGGTATTTTATGTGCTTTAAGTTTACCATGTGAAAATTGCAAATTATTTTCAACTGACAGATTTACATTGGGATAAAAGTTAATGAGAAATAAATACAAGAAATATTAACACTAATCACAAAACTCCTTGAGCCTTACCTTCTATGTAATTCAGTATCAGGACAAACATTCAAATACACCATCCATCAGAAAGGGACTCTTATTTGTTTAAACTCAAAGCTTCTTGATGGAAGAGCAGAAACTCAGATGTGATTGTTTTATTCATAATAAATAACTGAGTATTTACTTCTCTCAGAAGACTTGTATGAAACAATTCTTTGAGGTGTTATCTTCAGATCTGGTTACATTTTAGATTTGTGAAGTTTCACTTATGTTTTCCATAGCCTGATAACATATACATTTTATTTCTGCTTAGAAGTGTGGAGTCTTTTACAGCACCAGGGATTCTTTGCTGATGTAACGGTTAAAATAGTGGTTCTTTGTCCCCAGATCACCAGGAGCAGCAGCATCACCTGGGAACCTGTTTGATATAAAAATTCTTGGGCTCTGCCCCAGACCTTTGATTCAGAAAATCTGGAAGGTGAGGCAAAGCACTTGTTTTAATAAGCCCCCAGGTGTTTCCCAAAGTTTGGGAAGGATGTACTTGAGAAAGATTACTATTTTACCTATCTATGTGATACAAATTGACTTTTTAAATCAATAAAGTAAACTTTGAATCTCCAGAAATTATGTCCCAGATAATCATTTTATTTGAGGTCATTTGATTTTGTTTTTTCATTAGACTATGTAATTCACTTAATCAAGTCAAATTAAAAAAAAACAACAAAGGATACATAAAGAAAATTCTCCCACCTCATTCCTACATCCTAGAAGCAAACCAAGATTTCCTGTTTCAGTTACTTTTTGTATGTACTAGCATGTATTCGTTCTTTACCTTGCTTTGTACATACATTGTATCACACACTATGTACTGTTCAAATGCAGTCATCTTTAGTTATACTCAAATGTATATGGTTTTAACATTAAATTGTGCAGTATTTTCCCATGTTTTGCAAAAGTAATATAGTGTTGATTAGCTTTGCATTATTGTGATCAAAATACCTGACAAGAACAAGTTAGAGGAGGAAAGGTTCATTTGGGGCTCATGGTCTCAGCGGTTTAGTCCATGGTTGGCCAGCTCCATGGCTCTAGGCCCGCGGTGAGGCAGAACATCATGGCAGAAGGACATAGTAGAAGAAAGCCACACTCCCAGTGACCTCCTTTTTCCAGTATTACTCCCACCTTTGTATAGTTACCACCCAATAATCCATTCAAATTCTTAATCCATAAAATGGATTAATCTACTGGCGAGGTTACAACTCTCATCATCTATCATATCACCCCTGAACATTCATTCCTGTATTGCCTAACACATGAGATTTTCAAGGGACATTAAAGACCCGAATCATAACAGGAATGCCTGTTAGAATCTTCCTAAAATAAAGATTTGTTTTTAACCTTCCATCAAGAGTTATATTGAAACTCCTTTCTGAATTTACTTCTTTTCTCTCACATCTGGCATAATGCCATTTCATTTTCCACTAACCAATACAATCATATTTTCCTTCTTTATTTAAGTAATATTGCCATTTTGACATTTAATCTCTGCAAACAATTATCTGGTTTCTTCAAGTATCCTTTTAATAATCTTTAAAGGAGTTGAAGCATTTAAAATATCCCTTTTGTCTATACCAAAATGTTCCCAGCTGTTTCAAAATATGAACCAAATTATACTAAAGGATTTATCTTTTCAAAATAAAACCCACAATAATGATTCTAGATTCTCTCATAATTCAAGGCCCATAATATTCTGCTTTTATAGAAATATCTCCCTTGAGTTTGTTTGTTTGGGGTTTTTTTTTTGCTTCTTAAAAATTATTTTTAGTTTCCTGTACCTTTGTGGTGTATTTTTTTCAATGATCCTCTATCAGCTTGTTTTATACTCAAATTTCAAAGTTTGACCATGTGATTAAAACCCCCAATCACTTAATAAGACTTTTTCATTTGTATGTGGGCATGCTTTATTGAGTTTCAGAGTGACCCTGTGAGATAAAAAGTCTGAGCATTTTTATCCCATGATATAGATGAGGAAACTGAGACCTAGAAGGCTCTGCCATTCTGAATTGTGCAAGTTGCTCTATTTACTTAGCTCTTACTCTATACTGCTTCCTAATACTGTCTTTTCATCTGTCCATGACTTACCCAATTCAGTTTCTGTAAAGGCAAACAGTTTATCTCATTGTTTCTTGTATTCTCCCCTGTGACTTAAACATGAAAGAAACTCAGTAAATATTAGCTATTCGACTTGTTAAAATCAATCAATCATAAAACATAGAGCTAAAAGGTAACCTCCTAGGTCATTTAGTGAATACTTAAATAGGTTTGAAGTTTGCATAGGCCTAGGGGTAATAGGTACAAAGCTATTAATTTTTATTAGAAGATTTGAGATAAAAGTCACTTTACTGTTAAATAAATACTGATAAACAATAGTATGGAATGTAACATTTAAAGTTTTAGGATGAATAATGTAACAAGTGTTTAAGATGGAACATGAAACTTCAGAGAATAGCAGAACTATATATAATTGGCTGTTTCAAACAACTCTAGATTTCTGGCAGTGGAGAGATTGAATTTATTTTTCTCCTCTGAAGTTGATGCTCTTTCTATTCAAAGAGTTAAGAAGTCTGAAGTGCAACCTTAATAGAGGTCTGGAGAGGTTAAGCAAATTGCCCCAAACACACATTAACTTAATCAATATTGATATAGCACCTGCTACTAACTGTGCAAACACCAGGATTATAAAGATGAGCAAATGAGACGACAACATCCATCTCAGAAATTTATATGCAAGTGGAGGGGGGGAGAGAACAGATTCATTAAGTTAATATTCACCATGTGGAAACCATATTAACTATCCAGTCTCTTGGTTAGTCCAGCTGAAAAATACTGAAATTGAATAAAAGCAACTCAAATCTTAATTATGAAAATACCCCAAAGGAATCCATTCCTATTGAACAACAGAAGATATAGAACATCTTTTCCTGTAGCTTACATTCTCAATATTTCTCTCAGCAGCTGCTCACTGACAAAAATTTATGTCCCCAAGTTATCTTTAGCCCTTGGCCTGAGAAGTTCCTAGTTCTCTGATTTCTTCTTTTTTTTTCTTCCCTCAATACATATGAAGTTGGCTTCTATTGATTTTGGTTCCTGCAGTATTTTTAACACAGTATAATAGCTGTAAAAGTTCATAGTCCTTGAACTAGGCTGGGGATTAGAGAAGACTTCTCTGATAAAAGGATGCTTTAAGCTCAGCTCAGACAGTTAAATAAGTATTAACCAAGAAAACGAGATAAAAACATTCCAGACAGGCATAGGCATCATAGTCAATGAGACCCCAAGAGGTGAGGAAGCATGGAAATGGCAAAAGGTCACTGTGGCTAGAAGGCAAGAAGAAGCTGGAGAGGGAGGTGGGGCTCCAACAGACCTCATGGATAGTGTTTAGGATTTGGCTTGAAATGGCTTCTGCTAACTGAAAGCTGGAACAAACAGAGCATTAAGTAATTAATGGCAGTAATGGGTTATAATGTATTGAATAAAGTTAGAATGTATTAGTCCATATTGATGTGAACAAATGAAAGGAAAGGAGGAAGAAAGGAAGGAAGGGAGGAAGCCAGCAAAGGAGGGACAGAGGTTGTTTACTGCACCATCAGGAAAATCGTGAGACATTACATGGGGTTTTACAACCCTGTGTGCTCATTTTAACACTCATTATCCTTATTCAGCATTTTTTGTGTTGTTGTAGCTGTTTTGGGGCGGAGGGCATGCTGGGGATTGAACCCAGCTAGGGCTTCACACATGCTAAGCACATGCTCTGACCCCAGCCCCATTCAGCATTTTTTAATTCACCATATTTATTAGTTACTTATGTCAGCTGAAGAACATATGGCTTTGAATTATTTCAAATGCAAAGGGTTTTTTACTTCCATTTCAACATAGATGATACTTACACTTTCACAATACATGAAATTCAAAGTCACTCTTGCTTGTTACCTATTTTACTACACTAAATGATACTAGGTATATGTCATTCTACAAACATCAATGAAAAGAAACAGCCAGTGAAACTCAGTGCTTTGTATATGCTTTTTAGATGGTTATTAGTGAGATAAAAAGAAGGAAACAATTCAAGCAAGAATTTTAAAAAATATTCAGAAGCTCAGGTTCTTTATCTTTTGGGTAAAATTTAAATACTATAAACTGCATGAATCTTAAGTACACAATTTCATGGTGCTGTGTATGGCTTGAATATGATTTGAGCATTCCCCAAGATGCCAAGTGTTGAAATATTATCGCCACTGTGAAGTACTGAGAGGGTGGAGACTGAATCTGACTACAGGGTGCAGTGGTGGAGCCTTTGGGGGATGATTAGGATTATTTAAAATCATGAGGGTAGAGCACTTATTAAATCCTGGTGGCTTTATAAGAAGAGGGAGAGAGACCAGATAGACATAATGCACATGTGCACTTCCTATCTCTTGCCATGTGATGCTCTGCAACACCTTGGGATTCTGCCAGTAAGAAGTAAATCACCAGATATGCCCCTTCCATTTTGCACTTCTCTAACAAAGAACCAAAATAAACCTCTTTTCTTTAAACAGAGTCCTACCTCAGGAATTTCATTAAAGCAATGAAAAATGAACTACCACAGATGAATTTTGACAAATACATACTCCCATATGACCCATGCCTCTAATAACATTTAGTACATATTTTTCACCCTATAAAGTTTCCTTATGGGGATTGTGGCTCAGTGGTAGAGCGCTTGCCTCACATGTGGGAGGCACTGGGTTTGATCCTCAGCACTGCATATAAATAAATAAATAAACAAACAAATAAATAAATAAATAAATAAATGTCAATCAACAACTAAAAAAAAAGTTTCCCTATGCCTCTTCCTAATTATCACCCTTGCCAGGAGCAAATGCTCTTCTGATTTTATTTTTGTTTGTTTCATCTTAGGTTCATTTTTCTGCCAGAAATTGTCAGCATAGCTTTTTGGTTTTTTTTAACCTATTCAAGAAATTGATAGACAGGGAATTGTGGAATGTATTCTTTGTGCCTAACTTTTTTATTCAGCATAATGTCTGTGAGATTTATCCATGCTTTGAGTGTATCAGTAGTTCTTTCCTTATGGATAGTTTTTATTATTTGAAGATACAACAATTTGTTGATCCATTCACCTATTAATGAATCTTTGGGTTATTTTCAGTTTTGGGTGGCTATGAATGTTCTTACTCATGACTTTTTGTGAGCATACATTTTAATTCCTCTGTGGTAAATATTTAGCAGTAGAATTTCTAGGTCATAAGGTACAGATGTATGTTTAACTTTATAGGAAATTACCAAATCAGGCTGGGTGCAGTGGTGCATACCTGTAATCCCAGCAACCTGAAAGATTCAGGCAGGAGGACTGCGTTTGAAGGCCAACCTTGGCAACTTAGTGAGACTTTGTCTCAAAATAAAAATAAAAAAAAGGGCTTAGGATTTATCTTAGTTATAGAGTACCTCTGGGTTAATTCTCCAATACCACACACACACACACACACACACACACACACACACACACACGGTGAGTGAACAAAAGAAAGCAATTACCAAATCTTTCCTGAAAATATTCCATTTTATATTCCATCAATGAGGTATGAGAGTTTTACTTGCTTCACATTTTGGCCAGTATTTGCCGTTATTAGTATTTTAAAATTTAGCCTCTGTAGTTGATGTGTAGTAGTATCTCACTGCAGTTTTAATTTTCATTTCCCTGATGGATAATAATGTTGAGGATTTTCTTAGACATGTTTCCTTTGCCCTGTGTCTGTTAAAGTTTTGTATCCACTTTTTTTTTCTTAGACTGGTGCCTTTATTAATGAATTGTAGCACTAATTTGTATATTCTGGATATGAGATCTTTGCTAATATATGTTTTACAAGTATTTTGTCCAACTTGGGGCTTCCTATTTCTTTTCAAAGTGTCTTTTAAGGACAGGATTTCAATTCTGATAAAATGTATCTTTTAAAAATATTTCTGTGGTAATGTCTTTATTTAAGAAATTGTTGCTTGCCCTCTGGTTTTGACAATATAATTGTTTTTTAAAAAAATGTTTGGGCTTTTGCAGTTAGGTCCACAACTTACTTTGAATTAAGGAGGAAGAGATTATTTTGTTGCCATACAGTTATCTAGTTTTCCTGCATTATTTATTGATGATTTTCTTTTCCTTACTGAATTACTTTAACACCTATGTCTGAAATGAAATAACCACATAGGTGTTGGTCTATTTCTTCTCTTTATTCCACTTGATTGGTTTCTCCTATTGCCAATAGCACACATCTGGATTACTGTAATTTACATTGTTTCGAAGCTAAATAATATAAATCCTCCAGGTTTGTCCTTTAATTTCATAATCGTTTTGGCTATTCTAGGCTCTTTGTTTTCTGCTTAAATTTTAGAATCAGATTGTCACCTTTATAAAAATGCCTGCTGAGATTATGATTATGATTGCAATAAATCTCTAGATCGATGGGAAAAATTGACATTTTTGCAACATTGAGACTTCCAAAACATAAAAATGGTATCTCTGCACGTTTATTTAGGTGTTATATAACTGCTCTTATCAATATTTGCAGTTTTTAGCATGGAGATTTTACAGATCTATTGTTAAGTTTGTTCCTAAGCATTTTAATAATTTTTTTTTTTTTTGAAATGAGTTCTCACTATGTTACCCAGGCTGTTCTTGAACTCCTTGGCTCCAGTGAACCTCCAGCTCCAGCCTCCCAACTAGCTGGTACTGCAGGTATGTGCTCCTGTGCCAACCGTGCTCTATGCTTTAATGCTATTGTTCATGGAATGGTCTATTTTTTTCCAATCTTGCCAGTTTTCATTTATTCGTGTATAAACCAAACCCAAGAGACTAAATTAAGTGATCCTTAAGTCTGTAGTACAAGTGTATAATTTGGGAATCATCTTTATTTTTCCACATTTTTATTGGTTGTACATAATATGGGATATGTTGTTACATATTTGTACATGCACACAATATAGCAACACAATTTGGCCAGTATCACTCCCAGCACTTCCCTCCTCCCTCCCTGCCTTCCTTCCTCTGCTCCTTTCCTCTACTGATCTCCCTTTGATTTTCTTGAGATCCCTATCCCCACTTTCTTTTCATTTTCCCTCTCCAGCTTCCACATGAGAAAAAAGCATGATCCTTGGCTTTCTGAGTTTGACTGATTTCATTTAACATAATGGTCTCTAGTTCCATCCATTAATCTGCAAATCACATACATTTTTTTCTTTTTGGTTGAATAGAACTCCATTGTGTATATATGTCACATTTTCTGTATCCATTCATTCACTGATAGACACTTAAGTCTGCTCATGAAATGATCTTTTAATTTAATTTGCAAAATTGTTTACCACTGGCCTTATATTCTGAAATCTTGCTACATGCACACATTAATTCTATTAGCTTGTTTGTAGATCCCTAAGATTTTCTATATAAACAATTATATTATCAGAAAATAGAAATCAGTTCCTTTTTCCTTCCACTTATGTCTTATTTCTGTTTCTTGTCTTATCAAACTGGTTGGGACTGCTAGTAAAATAAAAATTGAGGGAAAATAGGCAGCTTGCCTTATTTCCAATCTTAAGAGTTTCTTCCAAGTGTGATATTGGCTGAGGTTTCATATTTGCTCTTTTTCGCGTTGAGGAAGTTCCTTTCTGCTGCTTTACACTGAGCTCATTACATTTAATGAGACAGGGTCTCATTAAATTGCTGAGGATGGCCTCAAACTTGTGATCCTCCTGCCTCAGCCTCCCAAGTCACTGGGATTACAGGTGTATGCCATCATACCTGGCTCTTTACATCATCTTTAAAATGGTCTAGGGATTACAATATGAATCCTTAACTTCAGTGCAGTTTATAGAGTTAACATCCTATCATTCCATGTAAAATATCTTTTAAGTACATAACTTTTTTTTGCCTCCATCTGAGATAGGAATTTGGAGCTACAGAAAAAAAAAAAAATGTTGACTGAGTCTGAAAAGAGAAGTACCCAAGAACCATTGGGATATAGGAACTGTCCATGAACCTTTGAAATGAAAAACAAGGAACAGATAAACAACTCAGTTCTAGCCCTCAGTCCATGTCCTTAGCCATAAATAATAGCGCACAAAGGCAATGCAGAGGTGCTAGTAAAACTGGTACAAACTGTATCACTTCACCCCGATTCCACCTTTTGTTCACCCCCTAGCTACTGTCCCTATAAATGTTAATACTGTAGACCAAGGGGTTTCTCTCTTCCTCTCTCGTTCTCCCTTGGATATGTTTTCCTTGCTTTACCCTAAAAAGTATCTTGCTTTCAAGATGGCCCAAATTCTCCCTCAAATGTGTATCCAAAAAGGTATCTCTCCCTGCAGAAAATGCAGAAAATGTCGTCTGCATTTTCCCTTGAATGTCTATCTGTTTTCCTAAACAATTTATCTGTGTCTCTGACTGGCATGTGATGAAATTATTTTCCTTCACATACTCTAAGACCTCCCACTTTGACCTGAGTTGTGGTCCCCTTCTCTGGGAACTCCCATGACCTTTTTGCTATTTTATCATGTATCAATTTAAGTTGTAAAACCCCACAATGTAGTGTTACGATTTTTGCTTTAAGTCTTTATATATCCTTAAAAGAACTTAAAAGAAAAAAATATAAACTTTTCTATTTATCCACATTTTATCATTTCTGGTGTGCTTCATTCTCCCCAGTATGGGGGATTGAACTCAGGGCCTTGAACATGCTTGGTGCTTTACCAACTATGCTACACCCACAGCCCAATCTTTATTCATTCTGTTAGATCCTATTACCATCTGATATTAATCCCCTTCAGTTTGGGTAATTTTCTTTAACACCTCTTTTAATATTATTTGGTAACTGATTATCTCACTTTTCATTACTTCAGAATGTCCTTATTTTTCTTTCATTTTTGAAGGAAAATTTCATTGGATATGAAAATCTCAGTTGACGAGCTTCAGCTCTTAAAAATGTAACTCGGAACTTTGGATGGGGCAGGGGGAGGTAGGGAGGGGAGGGAGAATGGGAGTAGCAAAAATGGTGGAATGCGATGGACATCACTACCCTAGGTATGAAGACATGAATGGTGTGACTCTATCTTGTTTGCAACCAGAGAGATAGAAAATTGAGCTCTCTATATGTACTATGACTTGAAATGCATTTAAAAAATAGATAAATAAAAAAGAAATCACAGAAAAAAGTGTAACTCCATCATTTCTCTTAACTTGTCAATGTTTGATTCATTGTTCTCTTTTTTGTTATATGTAGTTTTTCTATGAATGTCTTCAAATTTTTTTTTTTAAAAATCAAGTTTTAAATGCTACATTTATGTGTGATTTCTTAATTTTCACTGGTTTGCTAAACTTCTTAGATATGTACATTTATGTTTTGCCAAATTTAGAGAAATTTTTGACCATAATTTTTCAATTTTTTTCCTACGCCTCTCCTCCCAGGACTCTGAGCATACTTTTATTGATCAGTTTGCGATTGTTTCATAGGTCCTTAAGGCTTACTTTTTGCAATTTCACTTTCTTCTCTGTTCTTTAGATTGGATAATTTCTGTCAATCTTTCCTCAAATTCACTAATTTTTTCTTCTACTCTTTCTAATCTGCTGTTAAACCCACTTTAAAATTTCATTTATTATAATTTTTCTATTCTGGAATTTGTATTTAGTTTTTTTTTTGATTTCCCTTTCTCCACTGATTTATCTTTCAAGCTGAAAAATATATTTATTATATCTACTTAAAATTTTTTTTTTAATGTTAGTTCCAACATCTGGGACTTATTGGGGTTGGTTTCTGCTAATTGAATTTTTCTTAACTATGAGTCAAGAGACATACTGTTTCTTGGATGCATGACCAATAATTCTTGATTACATGCTCTGAATTTAATGAAACATTGTAAAGACTCTTGATTATTTTATATTCCTCCCTAATATTAGTTTGTAGCAGGCAGTCACTGGACTGTATCTCCATTTCAAGCATTAGCTGAAATCTCTATTCAATTTGTTTTTTCAACCTTCTAGTTGGGCTCTTAGGAATCTGCCATACACATTTGCAGTTCAGAGGTCTGCAGAAATGAGTGTAGAGTTTAAACAAAAATCTAGGTGCTCCTCTATCTGTGTTCACCTTCTTTCTGGAACTTCTCTCCTCCAAATCTTACCCTGTTGGCAGCCCTCAAACTCTGTCGTTCTACTCTTCAAGCAGTTTGTACTGTGTTTTTCTGCTGGAGTTCTAGATTCTTTGCACCACAGGGACTGAATTGAAAAACATATATATTTTTTTCTTTCAAAGATTGACTCCTTTCCAGTTTCTGCCTGCTTTTGGTCACTCTCCAGTTCCTTCAAAGAGAAATTGTTTATATTTTTTCTTAGTACGTAATTGTTTTCCACAAGTGGTTTAGTCTGATACCAACTACTCTGCCACTAATAAATGTGAAACCCCAGATGTCCACATTTTAAAATATGCTTTTTCATTT
Organism: Geosciurus inauris; assembly: GCA_004024805.1. Lineage (NCBI taxonomy): Eukaryota > Metazoa > Chordata > Mammalia > Rodentia > Sciuridae > Geosciurus > Geosciurus inauris. The sequence continues at coordinate 47,058 of PVHX01008690.1, forward strand.
AGTGTAGCCCATAAAGCAATAAAAAACATGATTCATTCCATTGCGAAAAGATAGTTGGATCTTCTAATCACTAGCACTTACCTAAAGTAGAGAGTGAGAAAGAGGGCTTATGTAGAATTTCAGGTGACTATATAGAGATAATTTAGACAATTGTACTTCCTTGAACACTACTATTGTCTTCCTGAATGATTAGTTCAGAAAATGTACATGAAAGACTATGGTCTTCAGTAAAATGATTTATTGAAGTTCTTAAGGGGAATGTAGTGAAAAAGGAAAGTGAAGTTTATTTCAAGGTAAATTGCCATTTTAGATTGAAACTACAATGAGAAAATGGATATGTGAAGTTTAAATAATACAATAACCAATTTAAAATAATAAAGTAGAGGACAATGACTTATGTGAATTTCAAACAATTATTATCTCTTAGGTTTTTAGGACAGAAACTACATTTTATGCCTTCTTTTATATTTTGTACATTGGATATTTTTAGTGTATCTGTATCTGGTAAAACACATAGGAACAAAACAGTATCTGTTTAGCAAATATTTTTGGAGAGCCAAAATAAAGACGAAATGACTATCATGTGTTTTGATATTTTTTTCATGATAATAATTGGTCCCTCTTAAATATTTACCACATCAAATATATAACTCATATATCTGACACTGTGGAATGCACTGTTTTATTTAAATGTGCTTAATGGAAGATCAGACGTACCAGACACTCAAACCAAAGGCATTTCTCATAAGTTGGATAGATCTAGGATATGTATCCTATAAAAAGGCACCAAGGCTTTGTGGAAGGAGACTATAAATCACAAGCTCAGGTTTAAACCAGCTTCATTAAATCTTGATAAAGGTTCTTTTTAAACTAAATAAAACAATTTAGTTCTCTATGTTCTCCCTTGCCTCGCCCCTGAAAAAAAAAAAAAAGGTAAAAAATGTACCTGAAGTCCTTAGCTTCAGGCAACTTGATGGCTCCATTCTTCACTGGGTACATAACTTCCTTTGAAGGCAATTAACATCATGTCTGGGAAAATCATGTATAATTCCCTTCTTTTCTATTTTAATATTCTGCTAAATAGATTAGTTCCAGTTCAGAATTAGTGTAGCTCGAGGCCTTCATTAATAATAACTGCACAGAGTAGATGGAAATAACAAGGATTTAAGTTCCAATATTCTATTATTGAAATAATTTTTTTTGCTAATCATGGAGTAAACCTAAGTATCATTCAAAACTGTTAAACTTCCCAAAAGCTTTTCCTAAGGACAACCTAGGGATCAATATAAAGCAGTAAAATGACTGCTTTGTTTGTCTTCCAAAAAGCCCTGTAGACAATGAATATTTAATGTTAGACAAACCAATATGCTGAATGTCAGGAGTAATGGCTTGGAGAAGCAGATGGAAGGATCTTGTTACGTTGGAGGATCAAGTGAATTTCAATTAGTCTAATGATGATGCTTTTAAGCCGTTGTTTTAAGACTACTGTCCTGAAAACACTAGTCACAGGTTTGTTATAAATCCCATATTCAAGGTCCATAGAGCATCATCGGATACTGAATACTCATGCTGTGTCAAGCGCCTCAGGTTGAATTTAACTATATTGTTTCTTGGCTTATCATTTTTACCTGGGGCATAAAACAGGAGACATGTCAATAGTTGTCATTGTGATTTGAAGGCCCTTTAATATATCTCCTGGTTTCTTAGTCTCTGATCACTCTGAATGAAAGATAAGACATAATCAGATCAAGCATCAACAAAGGAGCCTGACAGGTCAGACTTACCTAGAAACAGTTGACCCAAAGAAGCTTTGAAATTGATCTAATTGGGAAAATTTCCTCCTTTAAATACAGTGGATTTGTTAATCTGTTTCCTGAGAAATGAAATGTTCAGTTTTATTCCTTGAGGATTTTCTCCCTGAGGGTTCTAACCTTTTTATGAGAGGGAACCATTTGATTTACCAGAAACCTAAGGATCATTGAGAGCCAATGGGAGTGTGTTATATGAGATGTTGAGTCTGGGAATGAGATGGGATGTGACTGTGTGTGTGTGTGTGCGCGCGCGCGCGCGTGCACACTTGCATGTGGGTGCACATACACACATATATAAGGGTGTGATGAGTGGGGCTGTGAAAAGTCTCATTTAAAATCCCTAAACATGTTTACTATCTTATTGCTGTTTTTTTTTTTTTTTAATTTTTTTTTAGTTGTTGATGAACACAATGTCTTTATTTTATTGCTTTGTATGTAGTGCTGAGGATCGAACCCAGGGCCTCGCGCATGCAAGGCAAGCGCTCTACCACTGAGCTACAATCCCAGCCCCTCTTATTGCTGTTTTTTGATGACTACTGTTTTTGAGAGTTTTCGGTTCATGACAAAATTTAAGATTTTCTATATATCCTCTACTCCACTGATGCTTAGCCTCTCCCATTATCAATATTCCCCCATTATTATTTTTAGCTCCTTAAATAAACTTTTTTGGATATGGTTTAATTTACTCCTTTCAAATTCTCTATCAATACTTCATTGTTTTGACTTTTTGGAATCCCTTTAAAATTTTCAGATTTTTCCTTTTTTTTTACACTGAGAAATGAATAGGGATATAAGACCCAGAATTTGGAGGCTAATTAAAGTAATCAGCAAATGGAAATCATCTAAGGACAGATCCTGCCACTTTGAGCTAAGGTGGGTAACCTGGAGTAATTCATTTAACTACTCTATACTCTGATTTATTTGACATCATTCTATAGAATGAAGACTAAAACTAATACTCAAAGATCAAATGAAATTAAAGTATGTGAAGCACTTAGGAAAGTGTTTGGCATGTAGCAAATGTGTGATGGGTGGGGCTGTGAAAAGTCTCCTTTAAAATGGCATATAGCATTTATAGAACACTATACATCATTTTATATTTCTGCCATTAATAAAATATTAATGAAATTATATCTCCCTTGTCACAAACACTTGTCAAGATTGAATTTTACAACTTTAAATTTTTTTCAGTTTAATATTTTTATATGGGAATCTTCACATTGATTGAATTCTACCCACATATTTTATTTTTTAAATGTGATTTTAAAAAATGATTTAGTCTAAATTTTCTTGACCATAAACCTTTTGACCATGCATCAAGTGGTTATTGACTTATATAACCATTCGTTTCCTCATCTATTTTTAAAAAGCTATTATTAGGTTATCTGTTTCATACTAGAAACTTTATAATATTTTTATTTTAAATTTTGTTGCATGAAGACTAAAAAATTTAAATATATTTAATTAATCTTTTTTTGCTTTTGGTAATGACCTCCATTTTCTTCAATGACTACAAGTACATGCTTCCTCCACATCTGGATAAGTAAACCATTCTTAATTTTTAAAAAATGCCTTTAGTTTTTATTATAGCTAGAATGTATTTGGTCTCTTGTATTTATGTATCTAAGTTGATTTTTTCCAACCTGTTAGTGAAGTATTTAGAAAATAACTTATCAAGTGGTTATCCCTTGCCCCATGTTTGTTTTCTGCTGTAGGTTAGATTCTTATTTCAAACAATGATAACCCAATACTGTTGCACTGTGTTCAGTTTTTCAAATATGCTGACACTATCTTTATTCCCTACGAAAATGTTTTGATATTGTCATCCATTTATTTTGCACAACTGATTCTCATGGGAATTTTAGTTGTTACTACAATACATCTATATAGTCATGTACCAATTAATGAAGAGGGAAACATTCTGAAAAATGTGTCTTTAGGTATTTTCTCAGTATGCAAACATCATAGAGCATACTTAAACAAATTCAAATGGTTATAATGTCATTAGACAATATAATCCTACAGAACCAATATTTTACCTATGGCCAGTTGTGGACCATAATGTATTTATATGACAAATGACTGTATAAGAATTGATGTCTTTATTTAGTCTCTCTAAATAAAAAACTGGCATAGTTATTTAGTAGTGCCTTAAATTTTTTCTATTAAAATTTAATCATTTTTTTAAAAAACAACTGTTGCAAATTAAATTTACATAAAGTATTTAATACTTTGTTGATATGATGAATTCTGTGTTCTAGTTGCATATAGCTATTATTTGTTTGATTCCTTTGATATTTTATGCAAAACACATTTAAATTTGTATTCTCTGGGTTTTTTAAAATATTTCTTTCAGTTGTTGATGGATCTTTATTTTATTCATTTATTATTTATATGTGGTGCTGAGGATAGAACCCAGTGCCTCACGCATGCTAGGCAAGTGCTCTACCACTGAGCTACAGCCCCAGCCCCTGTATTTTCTGTTTAACAATAGTGGTGAGATGCATACCCCTCATTAAGTTTCTGCCTTTTAAGTAAATTGGCTCAAGTGTTTCTGACTCTAGTTTTGTTTTGTTTTTGCTTTAAGAAAGGGTCTTCCTTATATTGCCCAGGCTGAACCTGAACCCCTGGGATCAAGTGATCCTCTGCCTCAGACTCCTGAGTAGCTGGGACAACAGGTGTGTGCTACCATGACATAGTGTTTCTTCATTAGTAGGTTTATAATCTACAAGAAGTAGATTATACAGCTACTTCTTGTTCTTTTCATTAAAAATAATCTTGTTTTAAAGTTGAATATTATTCTTAAGCTATACATTGAAGAACAAAAATAAGTAAAACAGAACTAGGAAGAACACAGTTATAAAGGAGCAGTGTTTGGGAGGGTTCGGAAGTCACACTGACCTTGTTTCAATCTTAGTGCTGTTATTTATTGGATATGTGACACAGGGCATATTTATAAGCAGATCAAATTTAATTTTGTAATTTATAAAATGGGTATAATATTACCTACACAATAGAGTTCTTATTTAAACAGTTACAATATGTAAAGTGTAAAATGTCTAAAATAGTTTGTGGTAAACAATCAAGTTTTGGTATTATTTTTATCATCATCATAATTAACTTTATTAACTCAGAATTATTTATTTATTTTTTGGTACTATTGGGGATTGAACCCAGGGGTTACATTTTAACTGATTATTTTTCTTTTTTTTAAGATAGGATCTCACTAACTTGCTGATGTTGGCTTTGAAGTCATGACCCACTGACTTCACCTCCCAAATCACTGGAATTACAGCTGTGCACCACAAAGCCATTGATAACTCAGAATTTTAACCAGGGAGTTTTTGAATCTGTACTACCTGTCAAGTTGTATTTGTTACTGTTTAAATTAGTAACTTCTCAGGGGTCTGATTATATAACTTCTGAATTGCTTGTTTGGTAGTAGCATCTTATTATTAAATATCTTCCTTTTACATTTTAGTAAATATATTTTTTCTATATTTTTATTTTTTACCTATGTCATCTTTTCCATTTTAATGATTTTCATAACTTTACTTCAAGGGTCCAATCAAACAACACAGTTTTGACAAAACCAAAACCTAAGCAGCTGTCTCTACTCTGTTACATTTTAACTGATTCTTATTCCTTCCTAGAAAGTAAATTGTGGCTCAGTGGCAGAGCACATGCCTTGCACGTGTGAGGCACTGAGTTCGATCCCCAGCACCACATAAAAATAAGTAAACAAATAAAGACACTGTATCCATGTATAACTAAAAAAAAAAAAAAAAAAAGTAAATTGCAAGTCAAGTGGGTTTAGGGCTTAGGAAGAGCTGGGTTTAAATTCTACTTCAGAATCCTGGGGGTGACTATTAGATTAAATCGATTCAAATACCATATGTGGAAACTATTAGCAAAGTATCTGGCACATAGCAGACTTCAAATAAAACCTTATTGCCTCCTGATCTTTTCCTTTCCTTTCTCTACAACCCCTGTTTTGCATCCATAGGGGGCTTCTGACAACCCGTTGAACGATTCATTCATCTCTGGGCTGCCAAGGAATGCCCACTATACAGAGAGTTTTTGGCTACCAAGGTTTTCCATCAGGTAGTCACCTGTATCTGGAAGTTATTGTGTTTTAACTTCCAAATTCTCCCATAAAAAGAAAGAACCAAAGTTAGCAAAATCAAAAACTGCTGGATATTCAGACATGGTGTTTGCTCCAATTACTTAGGAAGCTGAGGTGGGAGGATCCCTTGTTCCCAGGAGTTTGAAATCAGCCTGAGCAACACAGGAGATCCTGGCTCAAGAAAACTGTGGACAACTTCTATAACAAAACTATGTAATAAGGTATCACATATAATTGAGGAAAGCCACAGTCAGCTATATGGCTATGTGGTATTAGCAACTCTGTAATAGAAAGCAGATGGAAGTAATGAGGCACCTATAGTCTGAGAATCTCAAAACAGCCACAAGGTGCTCACTGGAAAGCTTAAAACTTCAATTTGAGGGCAGCAGCTGAAATTGGAAAAGGTTTTAGACACTCTGATGGCAGGGAAGTGCAAAGTGTCTAGAGGGGCATGGTGAATGTTCAAAATTAATGAGCCAAAATTTCTACTCCTAGACAAGCACTGCACAGAGAAGAAACTTCTGGGGAAAAAAGTGTTCATTAAGCAGAACAGGGATAATAAAGGCAAAGGAAAGAGAGGGTCCAGATAAAAGTGAGGAAGGAGAGAACAGAGTCAGAAGATCTCAAAGAGCAAGCTGTTGTATCTTTACACATTACACAGAAAACAACAACAACAAAAAGAAGGCTACAGAATTGTGAAGTTGGCAAAGCTATCTCAAATCCTGCTTCCTTTCAAAAGCTTAGGAAAATTATTTCATATTAAAGAATGTCTAAAAACTTACCAAGGTTAAATCCCATACACAATTACTCTAATGAAAAAGAGGATAAGAAACTGACAAACATTTCTATAGTCAGTTGCAAAAATGCCAAAAAGACACATCTGTAGACTAGACAAAAAAATCACATCATTTCACCATGAACTGAGAGTCGTTAAATAAATCATATACAATATTAAAAGACAACAAAAATGAGAATTGGGAAACTTCAGAAATAAAACAATAGAACTCTGAAAAAATATGTAGAAATAAAATCAATTCAGAAATGAAGATTAAGCTCAAAGTAACACAGAAATAAACACACTGGATGCCTTAAGAACAGAAGATAAAGAAAATTAAGGGAAAAGGATGGAAGGAAAGCCATAAAAAGAATTGGAGGGAAAGAGCCAAATTTACATATAGACAAAGAAGATACAACACATGTTTAATGAAAATTCCTAAAGATGAAACAACAAAGGAAGGTACAGTATAACTACTAAAAAATATAATCAAGAATACTAATTGAAATTAGCAATATATGTAACTGAAGCTACATGTTAAAGGTTATACTACATACTTGTAAAAATTGAGCCAGAACTATTAACACCAATACATCTAATACATATTACAATAAAATCACTAGATTTTAAAGGAACAAAATATTTTAGTCATCTAGAGAAAAAAAAACTCTAATAAAGGGAAAAAATCAAATTTGTTATTAAACAAGATTCTCAGTGCAGAAAACTTATACAGAGTCTAGATATACATAGATACAATATACTGGTGAGCTCTTTCCTAGAAACAGTGAGTTTCTAGGAAATTCAATTCTAGGAAATTTCAGTGTCCAGGAAATTCAATATCAGTGAATTTCCTTAGCACCAGATTTGGGTCTAGGAAAACACTTTTCCGCTGAATGAAACTACTGAATGAAGCTTAAAGAAATAGCTAACTCCAAGTCAGGGCTAGAAAAAGTACAAGATAATCCTGGAAAAGACTGTGTTAATCAGCTTTTCATTGCCATGAAAAATACCTGGAAAAAAAAATAAACTTAATGAAGGGAAAGATTTATTTTGGCTCACCAGCTGCAGAGGTTTCAATCCATGGTTGTTTGACTCTGCTGCTCTGGTCCTATGGCAATGCAGTTCATGGCAGAAGCTTGTGGTAGAGAAGGCTGCTTGTCTCATGGCAGCCAGGAAGTGGAAAAATGAGCAAGAAGGGGTCTGGGTCCCACTCTCCTCTTTGAGGGCACAACTCTAGTGATGCACTTTCCTTCCACTCTGCCTGACCTCCTAAAGATTCCACCACCTCACAGTAGCACCACATGCTGGCAGCCAAGCGTTTTACACATGGGCCTTTGAGGAGCATTTAAGATCTATATCCTAGCACTGTTATATCAGATAGCAAGGAAGCTCTCAAAAATTACAAATATCATGTGATAAGGACTCAGGAGTCAATTTGGAGCTCCCAAAGTACAAAGGTAAGAAAAACTAAAATTAATTAATAGAGTAGAACACATAAGTTCAGAATTTAACAAATACTCACCAGGTTACCTTTGTAGAAGAATTTAGCCCTTTTTCTCTTTCCTATGTGAACTATTTCATTGGGTAATTACTTGGTAGAGGAGGGAAAGTTGTTTTTTTTTTCATAGAAATATTGAGGCTAATAATTAAAAAAAGGAATGATTGAATTAGAATATCATTATTGCCACCTCTGATGAATAAATGTATGTAGTTAAGCATCTATGACTACTAACAGCAAAACTGAGTCAAACAGTTGTGTGTGCCTTCTGGTGAGAAGAACACAGTACCACCAGTGCCATATTCTTCCCCTTACCAGGATCAAACCTCAACTTACTAAGCTTGTCCCAACAGCATGTTCTGGAGATAGAAAGGACAGAGGAACATGGGGGTAAATCAGCAAAACCCAGACATTGAGAATTTGGCAGGTCAGATGATCTCATTTCTTCAACAAATACATTGCAAAGACAGTGATAAAGAGAGTGGGAGAGATTATGTAGATTGAAATAACATTTTTTAAAAGGCAAAACTATAGTGTTTTGGATGTTGAAACTGTAAATGAAAGCAGGGAAGTTTTTCATCCAAAACTATAGTGTTTTGGATGTTGAAACTATAAATGAAAGCATAAAAGCCAGAATGTGCTTACTGTAAAGGCTGAAGGAGGGGGTCATGATTCATATGTATGCTTGGCCACCTTCTGTTTATTTCTTGACCAAGGTAGTAGTTTAAATGATGTTTACTTTATAATATTACTAGGCTACAAATTTGTTTTATGCAGTCTTCTGTGTCTGTGTTATATTTTACAATTAATGAGGATTAAAAAATTCACCCCTTTCTGGATGCAAGGTTTAATAAGTTCAATATTTAAAGGGCTACTTCCAGGTATGTCATTTTAAAGGAAACTGATTGGGGGGTTACTTAAAATTCCAGAAGGTCAAATAAATAAATCTGGATATTTATTCTAAGAATGATTTTTTTGTGTCTTCTAATTTTTCATTAAAATTTTTACCCTAAAATCATCAAGAAAGAAAGGGGATAGTTGATTGGCACCAGAGAGTACCTGTTAAGATGTGAGAAGAAAATACGAGACCTATCTATCTATCTACCTACCTACTAACCTACCTAGTTTTCAATATTATCTTTTTATATTTTTTTACTTTGGTATAGTTTATTGTGTACATAATATATAAATACTCTAGTACTACTCTAGTGCTATATAAAGTTTAATAAATAAATAAATATTGGGCATGATACTTTATATATATAAATAAAACTTTGTATATTTACTTTAATATATACTTTATAAAGAAGCATAAATTGAAAAATTTAGAGACCACCAGTTTGCTTACTTGAGTCATATGGCACGAAATGAAGACCTGAAATCAGGAGGGTTGGCAGGTCTTCTTAGATGGGAAGTGATGTTGTTTTGGAAATGTGAGTTTTTCCATGGTTTCTGTTTTATAGACCAATGAGAATGGAAATAAGAGATAGTACTAATTCCAAACATGAGAAAATACATAAATAATAAACATATTAATAATACCTCTTTGTGTTTTATTCTCAAAACCACACCCATGACATCTAATGAACTAATAACAGAAATGAGATCTGGACAGGTCAGATCAATTAAAGCATAATTAGGTCCCAAATATAAATTTTCAAATTTTACTTTGCATCCTTAGTTTTACAGTAATGATATTTTAGTGTTTTTATTCTCCTGTTACAGATCTGAAAATAATTAGTAAATTAGTGGGGATTAACCATGATTTTGTAAGTATTTAAAAAGAGATCGTAAGTATACTTGTCCCAAATAGATAAATCTTTGGTGGTATTAAGTTACTAGACTGGATTAGCCACTGGACTTCTCTGTGTTCAGTGTTCAAAGTAAGATTGTCTTACTTTCTGGTAACTAAACTAACCTGGCTCTAATTTAAAATGCTGGCACACTGCAATGTGATTTAGGCAAACATAGTCCACACTCGCTACAGAGAAAATGATGATAGTATTTTCAGTGTCTCCTGAATCACTTGCCCATGTTAGAAGAGTGATTATATTTTGAGGAATGTTTATGGAACAACATGAGGGCTAATCGCTGTTCATTTAGTTACTGCTCTTCTTACATCATGATTTGCAAAGGTTTGTTAGAACTAGAGTACTTCAGGCTAATTGCATACCACTTGTAAGCGGGGAGATTACAGAGCCAATCATACATCAGAAACCATTAATCAAGACCAAAAATTGTAAATGGAATGAACCAAAAGTCAATCATAAACTGGGACTGTACTCTATAACAATACACAACAAGACTGAACCCATCAGGCTTCATGACTTTTTGTGTTATTTTCAGGTGATCACTGGAAATAACAGGGCCCAAGGGGATGAAGAGAAGTTGGAAGGCTGCCCCCAGTTTTCTCAGAGCTTACATTTGATCAAGAGAACAAGGCCAGAGGCATAAATTGAAAACAAATTCAAAAAGTCTAGGTGGCCTGTAATAGTCTCAATGGTATGAAACCTTGAAGCCACAGATTTATTGTAATATTTGTCATAAAGCAGTAAATACTTTAAAATTGAAAATGCATCCTCTTTTTAAGGGACAACATCATTTAATTGGAGCAAAGCCTAACCAAGTTTAAGTGTGACACAGTTATGATTCATGGTGAAGAGTGGATTACACAGCCTAGTAGTTTCTTTGGTCATGACATTTTAAGCACTCCAAGTAAACACTTTCAAAGTGGTTGCATAACAAACTGGTAGTGCTATATTTTTCCTAATTTCTTCCTAATATGAAGAGGCCTACAGAAGAATTATAGAACAACTTGTTTGTGCATGAACTAAAATAATTTTGGCATCATGCTATAAGAATGGTTTCTTCTAAAGTCTATAAATGGAATAGAAGGACTGTTGAAGATGCTATTTACAGTTTGGGGAGATGAAAGAGTTCCTCAGATGTTCTCAGGTTATTTTGATAAAAGGAAACTACATTTCCTCATTATTGCTACTGCTATGAGCTTGCAATGAGAAACTCTTTTCTTGATAAACTCTATTTACAAATGGGAAGACGTCTGCAAGAACAACCCTATTCTGATAGTCCCCATTCTGGAACATGAAGGAAATAGTCCAACTGAGTTTCCAAGCCCACTTAGAAGAATAGGTAATAAGAAAGCTGAGAGTTATTTGTGAATAAATCAGGATCATTCAAGGCTCTCATTTTCTTGCTATGTAGTCATTGCTTCAGCTGGCCATTGTGTAGTCATTGTATATTTGATCATAAGCATCCCATCTTGCAATACAGGAGCTAAAAAGTCTTGTGACTATTTGTAATATACATTTTTTTTGGTCACGAAAATAGAAAAAAAATCAATAGTGTCACAAAATTCCAACATTTTGGGATTTTGTCAAAGATTACTACAACTTGTAAATTCTCAGCACCTATCGAATGGCTGGCTGACTGGAAAATTTCTGGAATGTTATATAAAGCAACTGTGTCTACCTCTTAGGCAAGAGATTTATGGAGATGTTAGAACTTCACCATAAGCATATCTGACTTTAAGAAGTTTATCTGGAGGAGCTGTGGTCACACACCTCTATTTATAGCCCATCTCTGATCCATTTATGTAGTGATAGACTGGGAGGACATTAGCTTGGTCTCTGACTGGATGAATTCCTTCCTTCAGTGGAGTTTTATTATCATACTTTTGGTTTTTATTCAAAGCCATTATGAAAAAAAACATATGAAGTTTCTTACAGTATTTTAATAATATATTGTCCCCCGCCCCAATAGTCTTGATCTAAAAAATGAGAGAGAAAAAAACTCTTGGAATTCACTGCTAGGAGTAATTTTGTTTCCTTTAAGGAATCAACCCCTTTTGAAAATGGCAATTTGTAATTGGTTGGGGCACTTGGCTACCACAGTTCAGTGTTTTAACTACTTGTTCAATGGTATGTTTAGTGCTTTTCCTGGGGGATCCTATATACTAAAAACACTTATAAATATTTATTGTTTAACATTTACTGTCCCCTTTAGAGTTGTTTGAATTCCTGTTCTACAAAGTGGTGGTAGAAGAAAATATTTAAAAAATAAAAGTTAAAAAAAAAACCAAAACACACGTTAAAAAAAGGGGGAGGGAGGGAGACCTGGATTGGGAAAAAGGTAAAATGACTCCACAGAATTCCCATGGAATTACTTCCTCACTACTCATCAATGTACAGAAGTTTCCCCTTTGAGAACTGAGCCTGGGGTTCTTTTTTCTTTCTGATTGAATGTGACTCTGGGAAAGCTGGCTGGAAGCTCTACCCTGGGGAGATGTCAGTGCTAATAAAATTCTAAGGAATTTGTTAACTCATCATTTTCACCACCCTCACAGCATGTTTATTAGAGTTTTGTATTAAATTCTCTCTTTTTAGATGAACTAGAGAAGGAATAGGGTTAAAGGGTTAAGATAGGCTGAGTAGTTTCCTTGCCCTGTCATTAATATATGAGACATTTGATCATTTGCTTTTCTACAAGTGAAATTAGTTGAGAAATTTAGTCATTCCTGATGGCAAAACTTCCAGTGGTGAAAATCTTAAAATATTGGGATGGGTACTACTATTTACATGGTTAAAAATTCAAAAAGTATAGAATTATATCTCATAAAAAGTTTGTTTTCAAATTTTGCCCTCAAACTGTCTAACTCCTTTTCCAAGATGCAACCAATCTTTATCAATTTCTGGTAGTGTATCCTTTTAGGTATATTACAGACATATATTACAGATATATTACATATATTTAGATATATTACATAAATATATTACAGACTTATACAGACAAAAAATACATGCATACATACAAGTGTATATGATTTCCCCTGATTTAATGCAAATTGTAGCATACTAGTAAATAAGTGTTATGCATTTTTAAAAATTGCACATATGTGTCTTGGAGATCATTTCATAGTACTATAAAGAACTTTCTAATTTTTTAAAACTTTCATTGGGTTTCATTTTATAGCTGTATCATGATTTACCAGCTTTTAATTTGTGAACATTTATACTGTTTTTAACCTTCTATTAATATAAACAATGCCATTTCTCATGTGTATTGTAAAAGAAATTCTTATAAGTGGACTTAGTGGCTCAATAAACATGTGCATTTGTAATTTTGTTAGGTATTGTGAATTACTCTATGGAGGTCATTATCATTTATATTCACATCTGCATTGTTATTGCATGTTCACATTTCTACAAACATACCATGTTACCAAACTTTTAATCTTTAAGTGAAAAATTATTTTTAATGTAGTTTTAATTTGCATTTTCCTTGCAAAGGAAAAATATATGCTAAATTTTTTTTCTTAGGAAAAAGGGCCATAAAGTTATGTGGAATTATTATCTGATCCTTAATATTGTTCCTGGAGTCTGCGGCAGATCAGCATTAAGAGTTTAGAGATCAGGAAAATGGCAACGTGCCCAGAACCAAGATGGAAAGAAAAGCTAACAGGCCCAATTTCATGAATATTTTCCTTGACAGAGTCCCTGATGATATCCTTAGAAGATAACTTCTGTTTTTATGTGAATGCAATTAGAAGTGAAGTTTCAGATTTCCCAATGCCTAAAAAAGTAGCTCTAATTGCTTTGCAGAGGGTGTTTTTTTGTTTATTTTTCTCTCAATCTATCCCATAGAAAAATGAAGTAAAACAGGTTCTATATTTATAGGTATAACAATAGAACTGTGGGGGGTTGGACCAAGTCATCTGGGTCACATGAGGGTTATAAAGATTAAATAACATGTTTAACACAAGGAATATTCTGCTTAGGGAGGAGGCACATTAGTAATTAGCGTAATTGTCTCATGACTTGCAGAAACATCAGTGGCTTTTTTTCCTTTTATTTTGATTTTGGGGGTGTGTGTGCATAAGGGCGAATCATCCAGTGGTGCTTAATGTTGTTTCTTTTTAAAATTAATCACATGCCTTTTCTTAAAGTCATAGATGATTTAGCTATGTATCTGTCTTTGTAACAGGGACCTCAAAAACAAGTGAGAGGTGTCAATATATAATGGAATAAAATAAGACCACGAGTTGGGCCTCCTGGGTTTGCACTTGCCCCTCACTAGTTGTGTGACCTGTGTAAGTCACTTGACCTTTCTGAACTTCAATTTCCTCTCTCACAATAATGAAGATGATAACCTGACCTATATACATCTGAGTCTCATGAGGAAAGAATGGACCATTATACATGTGAAAGGCTGTACAACTGTAAATGACAACACATCTGTTAGTTCTCCTTATATTCTTGGTATAGACAACTATGAAATACAGAATCTTCAGATTTTTTTTTTTCTCAAAAAAAGTTTACTTGGGCTGGGGTTGTGGCTCAGTGGTAGAGCACTTGCCTAGCCTACGTGAGGTACTGGGTTTGATTCTCAGCACCACATATAAATAAATGAATAAGCCGGGTGCGGTGGCGCAAACCTGTAATCCCAGCGTTTAGGGAGGCTGAGGCAGGAGAATCGTGAGTTCAAAGCCAGTCTCAGCAATGGTGAGGCGCTAAGCAACTCAGTGAGACCCTGTCTCTACATAAAAGACAAAATAGGGCTGGGGATGTGGCTCTGTGGTCAAGTGCCCGAGTTCAATCTCCAGTACCAAAAAAGAATAAAATAAAGGTCAATTCATATCTAAAAAAAATCAAAAAAGAAGTTTACTTAAAATGCTTTTGGCAAAGTCCAGTGAGGTAATTAAAAATGTTTTTTAAAAATTGCACTCAGGTTGTCTCACATTTAATGGTTCATTAATGTTATATCTCTCACTGGCAAAATATCATCTTTGGAAAAGCTTTGTGTTAGAAATATCCCTTATAGAAGAAAACACTTTATGGGCCGAAAATAGCTTTGGATGAAATTTGCTCAGTTAAGCAAAGAGCAAGGACTCAGTTTGTGTTTAGGGTAAAGTGGGTGAGCCCTGTTTCTCTCCCGGGTGTTCTACTCTCGTTTCCACTTTTTATCTTAAGATCTAACAGCTGTAGTGCTCATTTCTTTAATCTTTAATAGGTGCTCGCTAATAAACCTCTCGGAACTATGAAGACAAATACAGACCGCCAGTTAGACCCACAAAGAGACAATCACTGTTGGTTCCTTGCAAGCCACCGACCAGATAACTCTGCCACCTCTTGATGCACTGACCGCATGGCTGTCAGGAGGCCAGAGGGCTTAGAAGAACCTAGGTGGCAAGAGGTCAGGAGCGGGAGGCTGATTCTCTGTGTAGCCCAGCCAGCCCTAGGGCCCCAGCACTGGCAGAGCTTTGGTCGCTCACTGGGACTTGTGTGGTCTGGGGACGCACAGTTCATCCAGGTGCGCAGACAGCAGCCCGCCGGCACCGCGTCGCACGTGGCAACAGGTGCAGCACCTTCCTGGATAGACGCCTGGGCGTGGGGCGCGCTCGCTCTTAGCCCGGGAGCGCGCGGGGCCTCGGGATTGGGACACGGGAGCGCGAGAGGAGGGAGCAAGCAGGCGAGCAGAACCCGCCAACCTGCCGAGAGGAGCCTAGCCCAGCCAAGCAAAGCAGGAGTCTCCCTGGCTTCGCGCCTCAAGGTACTGCCTCGGGCGTTTCTCAAGTTTCTCAGGGCGCAGCCCCTTGAAACCTCGCCTGTACTTTGTCTCCCACTGGGGGACGTGGGAAGGATCCGTTCTGAAAAAGCCGCAGCGGGTTTGGGAGCTGAGGCCACTGAGCTTTTCTATTTACAAGTTTCCCGAACTCCCCGCCCTTGCTCCACCCCCTGGCAGCCCGGGAGGCGGGGAGGCTGAGACGCAGGGACTCTGGGTTCCCGCTTGGCAGCTGCTGCTGCCGCAAGTAGGGTGTTGGTGGGATAGGGACCGAGCCGCGCGCCTTTAGGTGCACACACCGCCCCTCTGTCCTCCCAGGGTGGGCCTGGAGCGCCCCCGCCTAGAGTGCAAAGGGCGCCGGGGCTCCGCGCGCTTTCTCAGCCGCCGCTCCCCCGAGGGCTCGGCGTTGGCTCTGAGACGCTGCGGGTAAGTGCAGAGCTGAGTGGATTCCCGCCGCCCAGCCTGGCCTCGGTGACGATCTCGCAGAGGGTGAAGGGAGGACGCAGTGAATGCAGTTGACATGTGGTGACCGGACTAGCTTTCCAAGAGAGGGGCGCGTATGTCGGTGCGCCAAAGTTGGGGGAGAAGGTGGGGAGGCAGCCCGGCAGAGCGGAGGCAGTTCTCACGTGGGGTCAGTGCAGCTCCAGCCGAAGGGACGGATGCGGATCCCGTAGCTGTCACCTTGAAAGTGACCGGAGGGGTTTGCAGTAGACTGGGTTAAGCCAATAGGCTAGCTTGTACCCCCAGCCGGAAGCCGCCCACCCGGCACTTGACCCGCTGGGCGATTTGCTTGGAAATCTGGGCTGAATCTGTGGGAGAAATGGGGGTTGCTGCAGTTCCTAGGTCATTTCGCTATGCTTCATTACTTCCTGCGGCTCGTTTGTACTTGCCAATCTTTTTAGAAAAATCCACTCCTAGTTAAGGCCACCTTATTGACTACTCAGTACTAATTAGTGGGCTTGGGAGTTTACTTAATCTTTTTTTTGCCCTAATCCTCCTCCCCCTCATCTGAAGACTCTCTTTTCTGCTAGGTCATTTGTAGATTTTGACTTGGAATAATTAACTTAGAAGTAAGAATGAAGAGGTTAATTATTCATTTAGCCTGCATAGTTGCACATATTCCGTTAAATACTATTTATTTTAAGCAGTCAGTGTTCTAAGCAAGGAAATCCAGTGTATTTTGTTTGTTTGAATAAAACCAGAATCTTAGGCCAAGCAAGAGGGGTGAGAGCTTTCATGTTTTGCCAGGTGATTGGAATTCAATCATCACACTAAATAACAGCTCTGGGGATGGGGAGTGGGAGTGGAGTTGTAAGAAGTGAATTCCTGGGAGAGGAAGAAATCTATGGGATGAGGGGATAAAAAAGAAATTCCAGTCGTTGCTACCTGGAACCTATGACCTGTTTAAGAAATCTAAATACACCCAGATAACAGTGTATGGATAACTATAAAAGGAACTGCATAATCGGAATTGCACTTGCATAGACAACGTTTTTAGGGATGATTAGAGCAGGAAATGATGGACTTTAAATTAAAATGATACCCTATTTACATTGCTTTACAGTGTAGAAAATGGCGTTTATAGAATTTTTCTTAAGTACTATATTCCATAAAGAAAGTTATGCCAAAAGCCCTATTTGCTTATTATTAAAAAATGTAACAACCCAGAGGAGTTGCATTTAGTTTAAAATAACATGCAACATGCAGTTATTTATGTAATTTGTGCCAACTTTTCACACCTATTCTTTCTGACTTTTGAGTGGTGGGGCTGGGGATCAATTTTGTGCCTGTCATTCATATACTGTACTATCAAGGTATACCCTCAGCCTCCAACATCTGTTCTTGTAGAGAAAATAGTGTTTGGTAGAGGTCTTCATCATTTAATTAAATGTCAATAAATCAAAGTTAATTTTTGGAGTGTGTAATAGGATTATAAAATTCTAGATAAATTTATTATAGTATTTATTGGAAACTAAGCTCCAGTTATTAGACTTAAGCTTTTAATATCATTTGATAGTCCTGTTAACTTTCTTATGATTTCAAAAGTAATGCGTGCTTGATATATAAAAACTAGTAGTTTCAGAAAAGTGCAAGAGTTAAACAATCTTACCATCTAAAGATGTAGTTAATGTTTTCTTAATACATGTTAATATATAAAACATAAATTATTACTATTATATATACCAATATACTATCACATGCCATTTTTTCTGATTAGCATATCATGAAAAATTTCCCATGACTTTGTCTTTGAAAACCTTATTTTAGTGTCTATGCAGTATTACAATCTATAGTTGTATCAGTTTAACCATTTTCTCACAGCTGAACTTCATTTATTTCTAGTCACTAATATTAAATATACTCTTAGAACAATCATCCTTTTAAAAACTTTGTGTACAGGATATATTAGGAAGGAGTCTTTGAAAAATAGTCCATAGTTCAAAGTCTCTTGATACATATTTGCTATTCACTTTCTAAACCATGGTCAAGTGCTCCTGAGTTTAATCTCTAGTACCAAAAAAAAAAAAAAGTTTAACCAAAGTATGCTTATCAGCATTCTATGAGAGTATTTGTGTTAACTATATTCTTATTAACATGGATCATCTCTAAAAAGGAAGAAATATTCTTGCCAGCTTTATAGGTGAAAAAATGCTATCTCAATATTTAAATTTCCATTTGTTTGATTATAAATGGTGTTGAACAACGCCCCCCCCCAATCTAGTTATTTTTGGTTTTATTTCTTTTTAAATTTTTGTTACTGGGTATTGGACACAGGGGCACTTCCACCACTGAGCTATATCTTTACTTCCCCACTCATTTTTTTCTTTTGAGACAGAGTCTGTCTGAGTTGCCCAGGCTGGCCTCCAACTTGCAACCCTCCTGCCTCAGCCTCCTGAGTTGCTGGGATAAAAGGTGTGAGCCACTGTGCCCAGTGGTTTTCTTTCTTTTTAATTGGATATAGTGCCAAATGTTTTTTCCTTGGCGTATTAATGTTTTTCTATCAATTCATAAGAGCTTTTCATGGATTGTTAGAAAACTTTCACCATCGTATTGAAGATATTCTCTCCATTTTGGCCTTTGCCTTGCAAACATTTAAAATGGTGCTCACTAACAAAAGTTAGTCTGTACTCATTGTTAACTGAATCTATTGACATTCTCAAAACAAATTTTTATTACTTCTAAATTATGGTTTAGGAACTCCGTGAAAGTGGTAGAAAACTTTTGTGAAAAGAATTCCTCATCAAATTCTGAATTAGATTCCAATCCATTACAACGGCCTCTATGTTCTAGAGTATACAGTATTGCAGAACTTCTTGCATTTTTGGCGAGAAATTGTCAAGTCTGGCAAACAACATTCTTTGAAATCAGAGCAGAAGGTTTCAAATCCCAGGGATTGAAAACCTTTCAGATTTGTTGTGATTATGCAAAGCAGGCACACAATTCCTTTGTTTCCAATAGTCCATTCCTAGTGTGATTTTTGTCAGACTCTTTTGCTATTCATTGTTTTTTCTCACTGAATTGTTGATAGAAGTCTTTCCTTGATGTCCTGACAGATGCATATAGAGTTTAACGTTTTCCCCAAATTAAATTCCAACACTGTTCATAGGTTAAACTATTTGTTTGAAGGGGACAAAAAGCCTTCCTGACTTCCCAAACTTACCTTTCTGTATTGTGGAAGATTAAATATTTCCTGAGGACTTTTCAAAGGCTTCACCGAAGGGCATGAATGACTTCAGCATCACAGCCTGAACCTTCCTCCCTTCCTCCCTTCCTCCCCACCTCCCCATCCCCCCTTTCTGTCACTCCATCTTTAGAGCCCAGGGGTAGGCCACAGGGCAGGATTTGGGCTGTGAGGATGAGGTTAGTACTCAAGGTGTTTGTTTGGGTGCAGTTAAAAATAGTCCCAGACTTTCCTTGGAGGTGAATAGGCCTAGGAGGAGTAGGAGGTGGCTTTGTAGCTGGCAGGTACGTGGGCAGTGATGACTGTGGCCTCCAGAGGAAGTAAGCAATAGGAGCTGAGGATGAGTGAGCACATTCTATGGAAAAAAGGAACCAGGTGGGATGGTAAGAACTCAGCTAGCCTGAAATCTCATTCTGAAAAGCCTGATTTGACCAGAGGTCTCCATGCTTCGGTTATGACAGCCTAGTGTAATTGGAGTAGTGATTTCTTCTAAAAATTTTATTCCT
This sequence comes from Geosciurus inauris, assembly GCA_004024805.1. Taxonomy (NCBI): domain Eukaryota; kingdom Metazoa; phylum Chordata; class Mammalia; order Rodentia; family Sciuridae; genus Geosciurus; species Geosciurus inauris. The sequence continues at coordinate 67,034 of PVHX01008690.1, forward strand.
AAACCAAGTTTAATTAAAGATTGCCCTGATAGTTATTTTTTTAAAAAATGCCCTCAGTTGTCTTTGAAGTCAGCAGTTACTACTACTTTCATATGGGCAGTTTTCCATGATGATAATAATGAATAACTTTCTTGTTCACTTGGCCCAAGATAAAAAAAGTTTTCCATTTTTTTGGGATGACAGATTTGGGGGTCTATACTATGTGGATAAATACTGTAAAACTTCATTTTCGTACACCATAAACCAATTTGTATTTGTGATTTTCTGATGTATAGTGTTACCCAATTGAGAAAGAAAGGTTTATTTGCTCAACAATTAAGTATAAATAAGGTAGTACCTAGAGCTACTTCACTTTAATAGCTTTTAAACACTTCAGATAAATATATTTATCATATTTTATATATTTCCACATAAATCTTAGATTTACAAGACAACTTCATTTGCTCATTAAAGCTAGTAGGTTTTCCTTGGACTGTTGCTTAAATACCATATTGAGTACTGAAAATGTATTTATTCAAAGATAAAAAACATTTAAGGGACTGGGATTGTGGCTCAGTGGTAGGGTGCTTGCCTTGTATGCGTGAGGCACTGGGTTCGATCCTCAGCACCACATAAAAATAAATAAAATAAAGATCTTGTGTTCATCTACAACTAAAAAAAATTTTTAAAAAAAGCATTTAAGTTTTGCTGTAAGGCCCGTGTCTCAAGAATGTTCAGGTGTATACATTAGTTATATAAATAAAACAAGAAAAACCATACATCTTACCTTGATTGTAACTTAGGAACTTAGTTTTACAACTTCACAATGAAATATAGTTTTAAAGTCACTTGAAGTTTCTCTGAGGAAACATGCTTACTGTTTGTGTAAAGTTGACTAGAATTTTTTTTTTTTTTAAATTTGGTACTAGGATTGAACCCAGGGGGGCGCTGCCACTGAGCTACATCCTCACTCCTTTGTTGTTTTTATTTTTTTGAGGCAGGGTCTCCCCACAATTGCTGAGGCTGACCTTGAATTTGTGATCCTTCTGTCTCAGCTTCCTGAGTCACTGGGATTTTAGGCATGTGCCACTGTCTGGCTGCGTAGGCTTTTTTTTTTTTGGTACTGGGGATTGAACTCAGGGGCACTCGACCACTGAGAGTAGGCTCGTTTTGAGCAGTGAAAGATGAAGTGCAGGTCATAAGTTCCATAGACTAGCTGCAAAGGGGCAAAGAGGTTGCAAGGAATGACTTCCAGGTATTGTACCTATGCCTGAAACTGTATTGATTTCATGTGTCAGAAAGGGTTTTACCAAGAGGAAGGGTAGTTCTGCTCAGCTTCCCACAGTGTCAGCACAGCAGAACAGAGGGGCAGACTGGGAACACATGGGTCTTCTAGGTGAGATGCTTTGGGATGGGTTTTTCTTTCCTTTTTTTTTTTTTAACAAAAATATTTTTGTTGCTGGGGACTGAACCTAGGGTTGCCTTACTACTGAGCTACATCCCTAGTATTAGTTTTCTGTTTGAGACAGGGTGTCCCTGAGTTGCTGAGGCTGGTCTTGAACTTGTGGTCCTCCTGCCTCAGCCTCCCGAGTAACTGTAATTACAGGTGTGCACCACTGAGCCTGGCTGGAATGGGTTTTTTTTTTTTTTTAATATTTGTTTAGTTGCCAATGTATCTTTATTTTATTTATTTATATGTGGTGCTGAGAATTGAACCCAGTGCCTCACACATGCAAGGCAAGTGCTCTACCACTGAGCCACAACTCCAGCCCCTGGAATGGGTTTTTAAAACATTAAATAACCTTATTATTCTTTTAAATATAGATTTTTTTCCTTGTAAATAAATTGTGTGCTAAGGAAATTGGATGCAAAAGAAAATTTAAGTGTGAGGACCTATCATGATTACCCTGATGCTCTACAATTAACTAAAACATTGCAGAAACTTAAACTGGCATTGTGAAAAGAGTCCTTCTGTGAAATATACATACTTACTAGAAGAATAGGAAGAAGAGGTGTAAGAGTACATTCTTGTGTAAATATACATATAGCTCAAATCACATTTATGACTGTGTTCATTAAATTTTGACTGTTGGGTTGTTAGCTTATCTCCTATATTTTTCCTACATTGGAGCCTTGGTAATATTTAACTCAGGTGTTACTTAAGCTTATACCAATCCTGAAGGAAAAGTCAATATCTCCTCACCTTATTTCAGATAACCAGTTCATATGAGGTATTTAGTAGTGTTCAGTGGCATATGAGAAATTAATTTTCTTTTATGTTTATCTTTTTTTAAAACGACTGTTAATGATTAGGGGTATTGTGTTGAAACTGCAGGCCCTTTTCGAACAGAGCTCATTTGGTTAGCTTGATGAAATAAAAATAGAAGCCAGTATAGATATAAGCAGTCTAAGGGCTGGCATTCAGACAGATCCACCTGCTTCCCCCACCTCTCTGTCAAGTAGTTGAGTTGTACTTACTGGAATACCAGTTAAATCATCCTTGTGTCATAAAAAGTTGTATTTTTTTATTATATAGTAAACTGCTATTGTGTAATCCTCTCATTCTTAGACACATTACATAATTGAACCATAGTTGCCTGTCCCATAGTTGCCTGATCCAATAGGCTTTAACTGAAGTGAACCTGGCAGAAGGACTGCTTGCTAGTAGAGAAAGATGGATTGGAGAAATGAGAAGTTGGTTAAAAATGCTGAGTTATGTTAGAACCTATATATCAAGAAAAATGCACTCATTTTATTAGATCATCCATGTCAGCCTCACATGCAGAACCAAGCCATTTATGTATGTAGTTAGGGTTATGTTTTCATGTTAAATGACAAATAGAAGATACGAGGAAGAATCTTTGCTATTTGATTTTCATCATCTGTAAGTCCTGATGCAAGCACTTTATGTGGTCCAAACCTTGTACAAGGGCACAGAGAGGAAAAGCATTTGGCCCCAGTTCTGAGGATGTTACTGGTTTTTTTGTTTTGGAATTATTCCCCAAGTTGTTACTGTGCCATAAAATGTCTACCAAATTTTGGTCAATGTAAGGCTGTTTTGACATTTTTTATTGTAATCATCATTACTCTTTTCCCTCTTACCAGAAGAGCTGAAAAGCAAAAACACTTAGCAGTTGACTCTGATTTTACTTAATTTCTCTGAATGCTGTTTGGTAGTTACTTTTTCTAATATATATTCATTCATATATATTCTCTGTGTAGGTGGATAGAATTTTTTTTTTTTTTTTTTTTTAAATTGGGGATTGAATCCAGGGCCTGAAGCATGCTAGGCAAGTGCTCTAGCACTGGGCTCCTTCTCCCATATCTTCTTGTTACATTTTGTAAGCCTTTTGAAGACAGTTTGAACCTTACAGTACTGGTAACATTTGTACTTTTATTATTATTTGTGACAGATGTAGCCCAGAATAAATTTAGAGTTCTGATGGCATGGGAATTTGAAATTCTTTTTTTCAGTTAATTACTAGAAGGTCTTATAAAACAGAAGTATGAATTTCCTTACTCCCTTTCCCTGCTTTCCTTCTTGACCTCTCTTGTTCTCATCCCTCATCTCTGGTTACATACTTGGCAAGCAAAGGGACAAGGGAGCTCAGCCTGCCCTGTGTCCCTCTGGAGAAGGATGCTGGAGGGTGCAGAGGTTCCTTCTGAGTTACTGTTTTGTTAAGAAGAGCCTTTCTCAGGACATCTGGCATACCCATGTGCAAACACTTACACAGAATTGATTCCACTTGTGATTATTTATTATTTTCTTAATCACAAGTTGACGATTTCTCATGAATAGAGACTTGAGCTGTTTTCTGTTTAGAGAACTATGTCTTTACAACTTAGAGGAATTCAGATGACTTTTCATACTGAGATTTTTCTTTCTCCTATAGTATTTAATAAGATTTGTGTTTCAGAATAGTTTTGCATTTCTATAAAACCTTTTGGTAGTTCACTAGAATTTTTTTTTAATACAGTAATGGATATTGAACATGACCTGGTTGATACTACACATGTGCTCACTGAGCTACATTCCTAGCCCTGTTTTTTTTTCTTCTTTAATTTTGAAACAAGGACTTGCTAATTGGCTCTGGCTGTCTGTGAACTTGTGATCCTCCTGCTTCAGCCTCACGAGTGGCTGAAATTACAGAAATGAACCACCATGTCTGGCTTCTAGAATTCTTGATTACTGAACTCAATTTAATGCTTTCAAGTAGTAACAAATTTTTTGATGTTGAAGAAATATTTCTATCAACATCTCACTGATGTTGCTTTATGAAGACACCAATGGTAACTCTGCAGAGGGGTTTACTAACTCTTAATTTCAATATAAAAATAAGCATCTAGTCAATGAAAGTGGAAAGGAGGTAGGAAAAATTTCTCTTTTATGAAAAAATATAAACCGTTTTATAATGCATATTTGACTATTATGAAAATGTGAGTTTTAGCTTATTAAATGAAACTGAAATTTAAAAACTTATAACCTTACTGATATATAATCATAGGACAATTATTTTCTACTTAAATAGTAAAAGTTATTTTGATCTTGAATAATTTGCCCTCTTCCCCACCATCCAGTGCTTAATATTGCTTTTCTTCTCTTGTTTTTTAAAATTGAATTAGGAATACTAAAGCAAATAGAGGTAGTTCAACAGTTAGCTAGGTTTTGCTCACCCTGAGGTCCAATCTGAGACTTTGGAAATCTACTTTGTTATAGAATTGGAAAAGATATTATGAGTGTCAGAACACTTGGAACAGGAATGTAATAGAGAGTGCACAAATTGAGCAGTTAGCCACAAATTGGGTTCATGTCTCAGATCTTCCATGTTAGCAGCCTTTCGTGATTTACTTCATTACCTCTGTATCTCATGTGCCTCAGTAGTACCTCAGGGGTAAAGTACTATCTCCTGGGATTAGTCTGTCACAGTGCCAGGTAGATAGAAGATCAATACGTGCTAATAACCTCCTTTGTTTTAAATCTCTCTTGATTCATAGGTTGTTTTCTGTAATTTCCTAAACTTGGCGTTGGTGAAGGTGTTGCTTAAATCTGCTGGTGCTCTCTCTATTGGAACCAAATTAAATAGGAGCCTGATAACTTTCCCTTTTCCTTTGAAGACTTGGTTTATACAGTAGCATTTGACATTTAGTCTTGGACTCTAGTTTTGTTACCTTTTGGTTTTCTTTAGAGCTGTGAATTTAGTGATCTGATATTGTTAGATTGGAGCTGTATCTTTTTAAATGCAAACAGATACTTCCATCTTTGCTAAAGTCTGTAAATTGTTGCCAGTTTTCTATCAGCACTTTTTAAAAGCACTTAGAGTTGAGTCATCGCTTTTTGAAGTACTAATGCTCTTGTGGATTTTAAAGTACTGATTTTAAAGTACTATTCTAATGGTTAAGATATAACTTGGTCCAAAATGTTCATGTTCAAGAGTGTGAATTGTAAAATGGTACTATTTACATATTTAAATACTAAAGAGATTCCAAACTTTGATTTTTGAGGCAAAGTGAAATAATTTCTTATGATTTTGGAAAGCACCTTTTAAATACAATACATTTAGAATATTTTCATTCAGTCAGCATGTCAGCCTTGTGAGTTGGGCAGAGCAGATCATGAGAGGTCTGTTTGACATAGAAGGAAATTGGGGATCAGAACTATTTGAATAAATGTTTTATCTTATGGTAAGTTAAGGACTGATACTAAGGACTTCTACTCATTTTTTCCCTATTCTTACTTGACTAGTTTTAATACCAGTAAATGTAATAAATTAGTATTGCATGGATTTTCTAGATAATGGTGCTGAAGTGGGATCCAAGTTGTACAATGGTTTGGATATATAAAAGTTGAGATGACATAGCTTAGAATTATGGTTTATTATTTTTCCATTTTCTAACCACAGAACATTAATACAGAATGTTAAATGTTGGAAGTCATTTAGATTATGAGTAGCACAAATGGAAATTTGACAGATTTACAATGTATTTCATTGCTATAGGAATTAAGCTTTCAGACTGCTTTTTCAAAGAGGACCTAATTCTGTAAGAATAATCATTTGGATCTTCTGATTTTATAGATTAGCAGTTCAGTCATATATTGAATAGGGACTGATATTTGAAATATTTTCTTCTATAAAAATTTGGAATCCTATTTCCTTATTTTAAGCTACACAGAGGCAGGTAATTATTGGAGTGAATAGGGATAATTCCCTGGAAATTCAATGAAAAGGTGAGGCCTGATGTCAGTTGGAATTAGGCAGAGATAAATGCCTCATGAAACCAGTTACACCTGAGAGTCTCGGTCACATTTCTAGCCCTGAAGGTCATCAGCTCTCTATTACCAAGTATTGTCTAAGAAAGAGTGTTGGCACTTCCTTTGCCCAACCAAAGTGAGTTATATGTGTACATATGTTGACCTTCTGTTTAAAAATTTAATTGGCCAATGGAAAGCCTAACGTAGGTAATCATTTTCAAGTGAAGGGCACAGGAAGCTGATGTTTAATAAAAGTTGGGAGGTACTAGGTGAGATGCCAACTTGCGTAACCACACACACAGTGATGATTTTCAGTTGGTCTTGGCATGATTCAAGTGGAAAATTATTTCCTTTAAGCCAAGTGGACTTTGAAGAGATGTGGCACCTGTCCGAAGGTTCTGAACAAGGAACTATTCATAGTCGTATTGCCCTTTCCGGAAAAGATTTTATTTTTGCTTTAAACTGCCCGCCTACCTGGCCTACCTCATTTCCCTCAAATTGCTTGTGCTATTTCTTGGGTAATTTCTCTAAGGAACTGTATGTAATTTTACAAGCAAAAAGCATGCAAAGTCTTCAAGTCATTTCTTTAGCTGAACTGAATAGTACTTAACATTGTCCTTGATGGGCACCAGGTATAGTTTTAGTTATTTACTTCTACAAACAGTTCTTTCTTTTCTATGTTTGTTTGTGTATTTACTAGGGATTGAATCCAGGGTCTCTCTACCACCAAGTAACATCCCTAACTTTTTAAATTTTTTATTTGGAGGCAGGATCTCACTATGTTGCCATGAGGCCTGCCTTGAACTTATTATGATCCTCCTGTCTTAGCCTCCTGAGTCACTGATATATTACAGGTGTGCACCACCATGCCCAGCTTGAACAGTTCTTTTTGTACTGGTTAATTACTGCCCTTGAACTTAGTTTTGTTGTTTTGACTGATTTTTACTGATTTTTCATGGGGGAAGAGATCTACTTTTGTATGGAATTCTGAAAATTATCTACATTATGATGTAACAGCCAAAAGAACAAGAACTTAATTTTGTTTACTTTTCTACCAGGAGTATTTAGACTAGTGCTTTATATTTAATTGTTCAATGAATTGTTTCAGGGATTTTGACTGAGAAACATATTTTAGATTCTCAGAAGTCTATTGGTTTGAGACTGTAGGCAATTGGCTCATGATCCTGACCTCCTTTTTAAGGAGATAGTCTGTGGCTCTAGTGCCCTTAAAGGGTTGTGTCCAGAGACCTACATTTAATAGAAGGGTCTAGGTGAATATATTTAGGAGGTAACAGTAAAGCTAAAATCCTGAATAAGTAGAACAGATAAATATAGCAGTTAACTGGTATAATGAACATTCAGAAGTTTCAAATGGGTAGGAAGGATTAGTTGGAAATCAAATTTCAGAACAAGAACCAGAAAAAAAAAATGTAAATTTTTTGACATGAGATAATGGATCTTTCAAAATGCACATTGCTGTTTTTTTATTGTTATTTTTTGGGGGGCAGTGGGTACCAGGGATTGAGCCCAGAGGGACTTAACACTGTGCCAGATTCCCAGTCCTTTTTATTTTATTTTTATTTTGAGACAAGGTTTTGCTAAGTTGCTTAGGGCCTTGCTAAGTTGCTGAGGTTGGCTTTGAACTTGGCAATCCTCCTGCCTCAGCATCCCGAGGTCCTGAGATTACAGGCATGCACCACTATGCCTGGCTGCACATTGCTGTTTACTGGCCATGTGATCTTTGGGGGAAAAAAAATTGAGATAAAATTAAGTATCATGAAATGAAATGCACCTAGTGTAAGTATATAATTATGAGTTTAAATAAATATGCTTGCATGTAACTAACCATACATCAGTTAATATTTAGAACATGTCCATCACACCAGAAAGTTCTCTCAGTTGAATGAACAAGATGTTGAGCTTTGGTCATCAGAGTGAGGAGGATGATAAAGCTTGTCAGACAAGGTTATCAACATAACAACCACAGCAACCAACAACTGTGTGTGTTAGAAAGTTTACAAAAATTTTATTTAACTCTAAAACAACCCTGTAAGAGGGGTTGCCATTGTTATGTCAGTTTTCATAGATGAGAAAAATGAGGCCAAGATTATTTTTGGCATGCCAGGGTAACTCAGTTACTGAGTCAGTTTGGGAGCTCCTTGAGGAACGTGTACCCTCCATGTCCAGATGGCTTTGGAGTCTATGGCTATGTAGATAGAGCTACCAAATGTTAGGTGATCTTATTATTGTGGAAAGGAGGGTGGAAAAAGAGATTTCTCCTTTGAGCTAGGCACAGTGGTACCTGCCTACAGTCCCACCTACTGAGGAGGCAGGAGGATTGCTTGAGCCCAGGAATTTAGGCACAGTCTGGGTAACATAGTGAGAATCTTTAAAAAAAAAAAAAAAAAAATAGAACTGAGCTTAATATCCATTGCTGCTATTTATTAACCGTTTATTGGGCAAGGTACTATTCTCCTGGAAACATCAGGTTGACATCTCTGAGAAAGGGAGGAGGAATGGGGAAGGTGACTATCTTGTGACTTGTCTGTATAAGGGCCTGTCAGTGGACTCTGAATAGCTGAGCCCTGATGTTGTTATCTTTGTCCATGGAAGAGATGGCTGCTTACTTCCCCATCCTGGCCTCACACACTGCTGACTGTGGACAAATAAGCAGTCTTGACAATGTGTCAGAGAGAGGGGGTCCTCACTTACCAGGCCCTTGACATGCTGAGCACTGTTTGCCAGCTCATTCTCTCGCCAGTCCTTCTGACGGTCAGAAGCTGCAGATTGTTTCTCAGCTGTTAAGTCAGCCTCGCTCCACAATACGTGTCAACTATGTTAGGAAAGAGTGTTTTTTAAAAAAAAGTTCCATTTTTATTTTCTTCCCAAAGAGTATATCCTTGATACAGAACAGTATGTGTTGGTTTGAGGTGGTTGACTTTTTAAGTGATCCAAAGAACTGTGGAGATGTCTTCTGGGCTGAACTGAACTACTTCCTGCAGCCTCGCTATGTTCTGAACATGAGCTGCTCCTGTAGTGTGTTTAGATGCTGGATATTAAACATGCTACCCTCACTTTTATTAGTATTAAACCTAGAACCCTAACTCCTTCCTAGTGCTCGGGGAGGATCCATTTCTTCCAGCCCCAGCCACTGTAGCAGCTACAGAAGCATTTACACAGGTATGACTTTCACAGTATGACTCAGAAGTGGAATTTTATCTCTTTCTAACCCAACTTGCTCATAGGTCTCCATTTCATCTGTCTTGTAGAGAACACATAGCAACCACCAGATAACTTTTGGTTAAAACTGTCACTGCCAGGTAAATATTCCACTTCAGTATTGGAATTTGGTCAATTTAAACTTCCTGTCTTGGGGTGTTCTCTCTCTTAAGGTGTCTTCCCCTTCCCCAGTACAGCCCTTCTGAGTTGATACCTGGCTTCTGAGGAGCCTGATAACAGTGGATGAGGGTGGTCTGGTCCAGGTGTTACTTTTCAGGCCTCCGGTCTGCTGAGGCAGCTGGTCATGGCTGGTCCTTGATGCCTCTGTCCCTGTGCGTCCTGTGGGGCTGGTATGTGCTGATGAATGTGGTCTCTTGTTGTGGCTTCTGGTAAGGTCAACATATACTGCCCTTCCTTGAAGCATTGTAGGCCTTTTCTGATCCATCAACGCTCTCAGCACCAGCCTTTGTTCATTTCTTTCTCTGTGGGTCTTCTGCTTTGATCTTCCTGGATGTTTGAAACTGTCCTCCATATCCCATGGCTGCCATTTTTTGCTCAGTTCAGAGCTTCTGGATGCAGATTATGAATCAGACATTTTGTGACAAAATGTTGACTGGGATGCAGTGAGATGGAAAAAATACACTGTTTGTTCTAAGGTTTTCATGAGTCTAAATTCATATAACCCAACTAAAGGAATGTTCTTTATTCTGCAGTTATGTACTCCATTTTTAAAAATTTTTTTATGAGAGCTTTATAGTTATGCAGAATATTTGGTTTCATCCCAACAAACTTGTACATGTAGTGAAAACTATTTCAGTTCATGATCCCCCCTTTTCCATCCTGCTCGTCTTGCATCTTCCCTCCCATTCTCCTTCCTCTATAGCACTTGACTTCCTTTTACCTCCCTATTAATTTATACTTGATTGGTTCTTTATATTATCCTATCTTTCCCTCCCCCTTTCCTTAATTTTATTCTAGCTTTCACATATGAGAGGAAGCATTCAACTTTTGATTTTGAGTTTGGCTTATTTCACTTAGCGTGGTATTCATTTGAGATTCAAGAGATTCCAAACTTTGATTTTTGAGGCAAAGTGAAATAATTTCTTAAATACTTTTTGAGGAATCTCCATACTACTTTTTAGAGTGGTTTATGTACTCCATTTTGTGTTAAAATATCCTTTATGATATGTTGTAATAGTTAAAACTTTTGTCGGATATGCTCTTGGTGGCAAAATTAAAAGCTAGTATCCCCATGTTATCTCTCCAGAGTTCAGAAGAGAATGTTTTACTAATCCATGAAATCTGAAAGGCCGAGCAGCACTCACCTGCCTGTTCCTTATCCTCAACTCAAGCTTCCCTGTCTTCAGGGAACTACGCTCAACCATTCCCTCCCTATCCGTGGCCTAAGGTCCCCATAGATCCCCTTAGGTTCTGGTCATCTCTACTTGGCCAGTTTGTTTTTGTTTTTTGGTACTAGGGATTGAACTCAGGGATACTCGACCACTGAGCCACATCCCCAGCCCTATTTTTTTGTGTTTTATTTAGAGACAGGGTCTCACTGAGTTGCTTAGCGCCTCACCATTGCTGAGGCTGGCTCTGAACTCACGATTCTCCTGTCTCCGCCTCCCACGGTGCTACTTGGCCAGTTTTTGTAATTGTTTGCTTGTCCTTTCTTGTCTGAACTGTAAGCTCATTGAAAGCTCCCTGAAGGCAGGGTCTGGCTTGTTCACCACTTCGTGCCCAACCCCTAGCAAAGTAGCTGGCATGTGGTAGAGGATTAATGTCAAGTGAGTTAAAGCCCTTGATGTAGAACGATTCCCCTGAAACAGGGATAAGGAAACTGGCAGAAGTGCTTGGGAGGGAACCAACCCCCATTGTGAACCCCTGTAGCTTCTCTGGGATGGTTCGAAGTGCTATTGTAATAGCTTCCTCCTTTATGTACCTAATTGGAGACTCTGAATATAATAAAAATTACATAAGAATTATTTCATTCTCAAAAGTCTGTAATATTAAGAGAATAGTTGAGGAAATTGATAAAGTTTAAGTTGCTAACTGAAGCATATTTATGTAATGGTAGAGAATAGCATTATCCTCAACTGTAATCCACACTGGACTTAGTTAAACCATGCTGCCGTCTTGCCTCTCACAGCTGAACTAGGAAGCTAGTATCTAAAAGGAGAAAAGTTATTTTACTTAACATCTCATTAAAATACTTTACACAGGGTTGAAATCATGTGGAGAAAAGCATGAGTAAGGACTGGAATTATTCATTTAAAAAATGGGGAGCTTAAAATTCTACAGATATTAGTTGGATTAGTATGGCAGGACACTTCTCTCTAAGTGAAAATCCTCATTGCCTGCATCCTTGTCTTTAAACTCTGAGCTGGTGCTAGGCAAGGTGGCACATTCCTGGAATCACAGTGGCTCAGGAGGTCGAGATAGGAGGATTGCAAGTTCAAAGCCAGCCTCAGCAACTTCATAAGATCCTGTCTCAAAATAAAATATAAAAATGGGCTAGGTTTGTGGCTCAGTGGTTAAGTGCCCCTGGGTTCAATTCCCAGTAACTGTTCCCCACCACACACAAACAAAAAACAATCAACTCTGAGCTGATCTTTCATGTCATCAGGGCTCACAGATCTGTGAGATTGGGAGCAATGACCTTGGTCAGTTTGGAATTTGTGGGCCACAGTTGAAGATGAGTTCAATATATTATTGAACTGTTCCTGTTGAGTATTTATTGTCAAGGGTAGTTTTTGATGTTTCCATCTTGATTGACTTTCATATACCAATGATTTTAAAGTCTGTTAAGACATTATACCATTAGGAGCCAGACTCAAGGGCCATTTTCATGGAGCTGAAGGCTTTGAATTAAACACATCATCCTTACAAATGTAAAAGCTGACAAAGCCTAATTCATGAATTTCCAAATTCTTCTCATAGCACAACATGCATATTAAATTTTTTTCTTTTATAAAATGCATCAATCATCTGCTCTTTCATGTCTATTGAGAACAAATTCTGAGATCTGGTAGGCTCCTTCTTCGTACATTTCCATCTAAGAAATGCAAAAAATAGCCAGTATTGGAGCACTGAGATTTTGTTCTGCTTGTGAGGTAAGGGAGAGAACTTCACTGGGTTTGTTGCTTCCTGAGGTCCATGTGGTATTTCTTTGTTCTTCCAGACTACTTTCACATTTAGCAGTTCCTGGGAAATCCCAATTCCAAAGTGGATGCAAGAGAGGATACCTGATAGACAGAGGTGTGTGCTTACATTCAGAGCCAGAGACTCCGAGTAAACGGATGCTAACTATTAGAGGTAGGAACAGTAAGAGAATCTTCTTTATTTTATGTATTTGAACCTGAGTCAAGTACAAGAACCAAGGTGTTATTTTCAACAGTTTCATAAGGTCTTCATTTAATGTTCTCAGCAGAAAACTGGTGAGCAGATATTTTTAACACCTTAGGCTTGTGGATTCAGAAAAAATATTCTGATTCATGACAAACATCCTGCTTAGGGGTAAAGAAGAGAGATCAATTTTGATGTTAAGATATCTTTGGAGTGAGCTTGGTGTGGTGGTGCACTCCTGTAATCCCAGCAACTCAGGAGGCTGAGGCAGGAGGATTGCAGGTTCAAGGCCAGCCTTAGAAACTTAGTGAAACCCTCAGCAACTTAGCAAGACCCTGTCTTAGAAGATAAAATGGACTGGGGATGTGGCTTAGTGGTAAAGCACCCCTGGGTTCAATCTCCAATATCCCTCCACCCCACACAAAGTCCTTGGAGGAAATGTGCAAAATGAAATATGTAAACTTTCCCTGATATTTTTAGATGCATTCTCCTATGGATTTCCAGTTAATGTACTTAGGCCTAGTTTAAGGCTCTTATGTTCATTTGAGATGGAAAGCCAAACAAATTATTATTTTGAGATGGAAAGCCAAACAAATTATTTTGAACTCAGTTCTTTAAATTCATATTACTCCAGTTTTCTTTTATAGAGGTGTAGCAGTAGATGAGACAGTTTTAGCATCAGATATATTTTGTGTTTCTGGAATGTCTATTCCAATTAGAACTGATAGATGTTGCATTTATAAATAGCACAGGGAATATTTAACTTACTGCATTGTCTTGGTATGCTCTTGTTTTTATGAAGGATGACTAAAATCTTCTTTGAATATTTTTTTTCCAATATCTCTTTCCAAGGCCATTACACAAATCTGAAATCTCATTGTTGGTAGACCACATGACACTTTCCCATTCATGAGTTGTTTTAAATTTCTTGGCACATGGTTCAAAACCTCCATAGATGAGTAGTGCCTCTCTTCCAGCCTTTATTTGCTAACATGATGAAATCCTGGATACCATACATATGAAGCAGGAGCCCAGCCTGAGGTCTGGCCCACTGAGGACAGTCAGGTTTGATGAGGCTATCTTCTTCTTTGTGGCCCTTTGGAGATTCTTGCTGTGTTAGCAGAGGAGTATTGCCAATCTTATTAGGACTTCCCTGGCTTCTGAAGGATTTCTCTCTAAAGATTGCCTCGTGATTATCTAGGGCCAAGTTAGGAGTTAGAGAGGGGCCGCTGGCCTAAAAATAGAGCTTTCAAAGAGGGCCTGAATGGCACAGATCCACCACAGCCTTCCTTCTGCCAGAAGATGATCACATAAGAAGGGAGCCGATGGGGCCAGAGTGTTGTCCAATGACAGGTGTGCAGAGGCAGAGAAGCCTGAGTTTTCTTCCTGGCTTCTGTAGGGGGAGGTAGAAGTTTTAGCGGTTGACTTTAAAACAAAGTTTAGAAACACTAACAGATATTGAGGCAATTCCTTTTATGAAGCTGGGCTCACTGGCATTCATTTCTAGGTGATTCTAATTTGTAAGAAACTCTTTTGTACTTAGTTAATCACAGTAAGTCTGAGGAATCTAAACAGTAGCATGTCTTGTGTTAGCATCAGATGTATTTTGTGTTTCTGCCCGGGAACACAAAGTGAAGCATTGTTTGACAACTTGCAGACAATAGAACATTTAAACAG